>JANIJG010012684.1:42500-60943 GCA_024611175.1 Megaceryle torquata
ATTTTTCACAGTATCTTTCTCAACGCTTAGTCCAGTCCTTCTGAACTGTGGATTATAAGGCCAGAGTTCTCTTTTTCAGTAGATACACTGAAGTTTAGGGCTGCTGGTTGCCTTTACACCAAGCATTAAACACCTTTTTTTCAGCATCAGCCTGTTTCCCATTAGCCACAACCCCTGCCTTCTCAGGAAGGGCTCAAACCCTCCCTGAGCAGCCCCAGAAGGCACTTGCTCTCAGAGGACACATACAGAGCCAGGGACCTATGGCCTAACAGAAGTGCATGCATCCTGGGCATCAGAGCAATCTGCAGTAAAGTGAAAGATTAAAAAATGCACATCTGTAGAAGCACCACTTCCACGTGCCGTGCATATCACAGCCACACTACTGTGCATCTCGACAATTACCATTTGGCAGCGCATCGAACGGGACCGCGTGCAGCACGTGTGTTAGTCTGAATCACTCCCCATCTCCCTTTCAAACATACAGTCTCATGAGCATGTCCCTTATATACCGTGTCTCTTAAGCAAGTACAACTAAATCATTATTATAAATCAGTTTAGCATTTTATTGTCCAAAAGTTGGTCTTGACTTTTCCTTATCAATTGTAATACCAGTCTGAAGCAGAAGACTCCTTCCACTGCCCGCACCCGCCTCTCCCACTCACTCGCTTTGACTCCAGCCAACTCCGTGGCAGACATCCAGGCCAAGAGAGTCTCTCACAACACACCGCAGGATCCATGACAGTTGTTTAAAAGATGCCAGGAGCTTTTCTGAATAAAAGTAAATTGCTTCCATTTCAAGTAGTTTTCTTAAATAGTAAAAATAGAGACTGTGCTGAAGGTCAGGTTCCTAATAAAATGATAGATATCTGAACAAAAATTGTCAAGATAATGTAACACATATGTTACATTACTCCATATATTCTTCTAGTATATTCTTATTAATTTGTTTAAAAGCGTGTGCAAGTTTGGAAAGCTGTTACGTAGGTTCACCTCATTTTTCTTTTCTAAAGTAAACGTAGACACAAGTGTAGGATGGGACCAAATGGCAAAATGCAGATAGAGAAACTCAGAATGTCTGGATCTGGAAGAGTCATTTCACACGCACTTACCTCTGATCTAAACAGCTGAACCAAAGACATATTTTTTGTATGGACACATCTGCAGGTATGATGTGTGCAATTAATTGTTCATTCAAAAAAACAATTTCATGATGCATTTGATGATTTTAGGTATACAACAGTTTTAGTTCCCAGAGCTGACTAAAAATAGTGATTTTAATTTATTCCTGCTGCCTACAATTACCCACAACCATGTATTTTTAAATATTTCCAGCCTATAAAAATTACTAATTTTTGCCACTTGTGTTTATCTGCATTTAGACTTTGATTTGGATAAATTAAGCTCTCAAGTGTTCCTTGCTTTATGAAACTCTGCATGTTGTACACTTCAACACAAATAAATGACTTCTACCATTAGAGGTTTAAATAATGTAATGTATTTCATGCTCAGCCTGAAGCTGGATTCCAATGAAGTTGCTAATGCACGTAATGATTAAGTGTAACTCAAATACTAACTGTGTTGTTGAAAACATGACAGGCAATAATTTGGTCTATTATATTCTGCCATTTAATTGCCTAGTACAGACATTCTCTGACACGTTATGAAGCAATGATTTACAATTATTCAAGCTGCAAAGGTCAGAAAGTGACATTATAATCATCTACACAGAGATCCCTTCTAATGCACAAAAACTAGGTAATACCACACAAAAATAGTTTTACTAGAGTAGCAACTTTCTATTTAAGATTTCCCAAACTGCACGAGTATAAATAATTAATTTACATTACAGTACATTAAGGCATCCTTGAAAATATAATGTTTTTCCTGCTCCTACCAATAAATGTATGAATAAGTCTTTTTTTGCGTGCTAAAAGCAATCTTAAGAGCAGGCTTTCACTAAAAGTAGCCTGACATTAATAGTAATCAGTTAAAAAAAAAATCTGAAAATCCAAAAGGTATTTTATTTTAGAACACAAAAGACAAGAGTACAGCCAATTTTTGGATGCAGCTGGTCAAAGCATATTCTTATCTATAAGGTACGAAGACTTATTAGCCACTATACTCAATATAGCTTTTTTCTTTAGACATCCTCAAAGCAACCAGTGTCATTAGAATACTGAACTTTATATACAGATTAAGATCTCTGAACTACACTCAGCATTAACAACAGCAGCTAAAGTGAAGTCATTTCCATGCTTGGGACACTACCACTCTCCTCAAAGCTTGTTTATGTGAGGCTTTAAAAAATAACTGAATTTAGCAAAACACCTATTTAGAGGAACATCTTATAACATCTCTAGGATTAATTGGGAAAAGGAGTTTCAAAGCAAATCAAGAACTGAGGAGCAGAAAGTAAAATAGGATTAATACCTCCATGTACCAAAAGACCAAAACAGAGCACAAAAATCAACAGTTATCACAAAACCTCACACAGGAAAGAACTAATTCAGCAAAATATAGGCACAACCAACCTTTTCCACCTCCCTGCAAATTCCTTTGTTTATACAAATACTTCTGTTCCTTAAAACACTTGACTGCTGTATATGGAATATTATATATAGAATAAACATAATAAAAACATTGCTACAAATGTCCTTTCAATTTTTAGGAAGGTAGCAAAAAATGTTTATGCGCATTTTTTAAGTACTGAAAAAATTCCTAGAAGTCCAAACCTACCTTATAACCATCTTCCTCAGAAGATTTTTAAGAAGTCATATAGGAGAGAAAAAAAAAAAAGCAGCAACCACTCTTACTTGAAAAATATAACTACATCCCAAAAAAATCTATTTCTGAAAACAAAGGCAAGAAAAAGGTAAAGGAATAGTAGATGCATTTTTTAAATCAAACGTTGCCTATAAATTCTGTTCAAAATCTCAAGTGCAGAACGATGCATTTTTCATGTTCTACCTGAGGCATAAAATTTGAAAGTGCATGATAAGCCTTTTCACTGCATTTCACCAGGCAAATGAAACAAAAATTTTCTATGCTGGGCAACCAAGATTTGCTCATCTAACCCAGGGTATCAGCCAATTTCAGAATCAGACTTTCAAAAATTAAATTCAAATATGCAGCAGTTTGCTACCCACAGAAAATAGATACTACTTCTGAAATAATGGGATATATTTTATAGCCATGGGTATGGAAAAGAAAACAATTAACACACATCTGCGATAAGGAAATGAGTAGCAGACGGTTTATTCCAAATGTTAAAACATTAGTGGTGTCCAATTTCTGTGTCATGTAGTTTCTGCTGTACAGCTGAAGAAAAACAAACCCTGAACTTCAATTAAAAAAAAAAAAAAAAACCAACCCCTAAAACAACACAGCAAAATTACTGCCTTTTTCAACAACTAAGTGCATTATATTGTGTACTTTGTATCATGTAAATACGAGGATCATTTGGTAGATTGAGACACAGTAAACCCTTCCTAAAACAATACCACAGATACAGCTTTTTGCCTTTTTTTTTTTTAACACAAAAATTTCTAGCAAATTTTTGTTGAAAAAAAAAAAAAAAAAAAAAAAAGGTGGGATTTTGAGACCACGCTGCCCCACAATGTTGCACTGACATTTCACCTTTAAAAAGTGCCCAAGCAGATTCGAAAGCTTTTGAAACACAATTTATCCCCACAACTAGCAGAGGGCTTATTACTATGAATCTAAAAGTCAGAGGATAGAATATTAACTACTGTAGAAAAGAAAACATAGTGCAGGACCTTCTGTTTGTGACAAAATTACAGAGTTAATGTTCCTGAAAGATCACTTCACCTTTTAAAGCATGATTTTTAAAAAGGTAAAATTTATAGCAATTAAAGCTAATGAAGAAATGCAGCATGCGCTGCTTATGTTCAGGAACTAATAGGTCCACTGAGCATTTCTAAGATTATTTAGCCATCAATGATAATGAATTGACATTGTCAGTGGTGTTAATGTACCAATGCTCTATAGTGCCACTAATCCGATAGCCAATCCTAGCAATTTTTTGTTGTTGTTGCTACTTTATTTTTTAAACTACACACTACCCAATCCTTTCAATTAAAATCACAGAAATACAGCACAGGCTATTACACTTTTTTCCCTCTTCTTCCACATTTAAGGTTGGCACATTCATTATTTGGACTATAGTTCAAACTGCCCTGGACATTCCTCCTTCTTCAAATCCTGATCTGTTCTTGTACAAAAATGTCTTTTCCAATTACATCACTGTTAATATATAATACTTAAAATACATATTTGGTGCACAGCAAGCGAAATGTGATGATTCTTTAAACAGGTATATAAATCAGATTTTTGTGAGCACAGGCTATTGTGGTGTGTGTCTTTTCAGCTCATTGTTTTGCCCTATCTAAACAGCACAGCTTCACATTGTTGATGAAAATTTTGCAATACAATACTACACAAAAATGGAAAATGAGTACCTGCTTGGCTACCAGGTATGACATGTCAGCAACATGCAGTAAGCAATCAGTTTAGCAAAGTGGCTAACACTCAAGTCCACAGTTTAAATCATTCATACATGTTTTGCTCTCTCTCTTGCATACCCATCATGAATTGCAACCAAGAGTTGTGTAATTTCAGACACAGATTCTAAGAACATGACAATCCTGAAGTGAAGGAATGAGGTTTTGAAAAAATGAGGCATTGTGCCAAATCCTAATCATTTTAATTTTCTTTTTGCAAAAGATACGGTATTAGCTATTTTGAGATTTTTTTCACTTTTCCTCTCACGATAACATAGTTAAAGGATATGATGATTTTTTCAGTTAAAGTTAAAAGAATGAAGTACCACTGTCATTTGTTGACAACTTCTAAAGAACAGAGCTTAGCCTTAGCTAAACAATTTTGGGGATCTGTAGCTGTTAACTATCTTCCATGCCAAATTCTTGGCAATTCATATAGCAGAGACAGTAAATAAAATTTTTCAGACAATATAAAATATTCTACCGTGCATAATGTTCATGTTAAACATGCTGCAAAATAAGGAGTAGCACAAGTTATTCTACTACTGATATTCAGTGGAGTCAAGAATTAGGCTCATACATTTTTATTTCTTGTTTCAAGAAGTCAGCAATTAATTTTCTTAAGTGAGTAAAAATATCCAAAGTATCTCATAATGCTGCATGCAAAATTATTTGAAAAACAGTGAGATGAATCAGGGAAAATCACTCAGCTGCATCTTCAGTTGAAGATTCACTTGTCCTTTAAAATGTGAAACTCACTTTGTCCTGCAGTAGATGGGTATACTAAGGCTAAAAAAAAGCTCCTGCTGAATATTATCCCCAACATCACACCACACCATTCATGTGTGCACTGCATCATCTAATTGAACCTGTGCTGTTCTACACATTAGCCATAAGACTGCTATAGCAGGTTACACAGGTTTGAGTAAAATGTTTTTATATGATGCATATATTGGTTAATTTCTCCAGCATAATAACATTAAAATATATTTTTAATCAGAACTAGGGCATTAAAATCCAACTTCGAATGTCCTATGATGTACCATATATGCCATGGCATTTTAAAACCTTTTAAACATTTCTGCTAAATTAATTAGTTTTGCATTAAGGAGTCTCAATGCCTCCTATTAAATGCAACACATTTGAAGGACAATTAAACATTATGAACGATCCTTCTGAGGAAATAACGATTAAGTAAAAAAGAAAAACAAGATTTTTTGGGTAACAAACAAGAACACAAGCATACATAAAAGACTTCAATTTATTTTTCGACTCTTATGCCTGCAATATTTTAGATCCGTTTGTTTGAAAAATCAGTCTTCTGTTTTGTTTTCCTAAAGAATGAAAACCCTAATGGAGTCCAGAAATCTGTTAATGGTACTAAAATTAAAACAATATAGCAAAAGAAAAAACCCCACACAGTAAAGTCTATATTATATATTTTTTATGTCTTTAAATGGAATTTACAGTTCTCCCTGGCAATGTGAATGAACATCCTATAATTTAGTCAATTTACAGATTACAGGTTCAAATTGACCTTGTAGCCCATAAAATTGCTCATCTTCAGTGCAGGATTAGAAGTGGGAAAAGAATGTCATAACTGTATTTAAGGAATTTACCATAACAATGGAAAGGAGGATATGCATGCATAATTTTAGCCACTCTTGCTCACATCACAGTTTTCAATTCTGAAACAATGCATATCCTGCACTCTTCTCCTGGTTAACCACGGTGGAGACTGTTTCAATTTACTCACCCACAGACATGACACTTGTATTCCCTCATCCCAAGGTGCCTCTTGACATGGTTTCTGGCATCTCCAAGCTGAGCTGTTGCAAAGTGGCATATCTTGCACTTGAATGGCTTTGATCCTAAGTAAAATTTAGCATAAGATATGAGTTGAATTAGAATAATGTATCACCCACAGTTAAAGAAATAAAAAATCCCGGGGAAAGAAATAACCTTTAAAAAAGCCTATCCCACATTTAACCTGCTTTGAGATTTTTTCCTAACAAAAAAAAGTATCTCGTACGTAAATTTCTAAGTCCTCGGACAGAGGCAGTACATACTATACTTTCCTTATTAAAGGTTCCTCAAGTTCAACATCACTGGAACTACTCGCTTCACATTTAATAATAATTCACTCTTTTATTAATTATTATTGAAAAGCCCCACAAAACAGTAAAAGGAAATACGCTAAGTAGATAACCTTTCAGCAAGACGGCTGAAGATATTTTACACCTTTCCCCATTTCCAAATGTTGAAACTGAGGTAAGGGTCTTAAAGTGGCTTAATACTGGTGTAAACTGCAAAATGTACTTGTTTTTTAAGCAAAAATGTTTAAAGTAATTTTACAAGTCTTCTGACTTTGAATAGATTTCACATTAGCAGTGGTATTTCAGATTTGTTCTGTCACACACAGAAAATGATTCATCACCTAGCTATTGTAATGACATGCAATGTATGAATATACAGTGGATAAAATATTATGCCTTTATGACTGTTTTATGGTCAAGAATTTATGATTATTCCACAAACCAGAAGTATTGACATTTTGGCTATTATTTATTTCAAGAACAAACTTTAATATTAAATGTCTACTGCAGACCAAAGAACGCTGAAATTATTTCTCCAAGGATGAAGCACCAGCCTATTTCTTGTATCACATCTGTTCAGAAAAAAGTCAAATTATTTGTCTATCTTAATTAACCGTAATCCTCTCTCAGGGATAGAAAAAGTATTTTTTTTTTAACTGAAATAGTTAATTTGGGCACATTATTGTGCAACAACAGCATTCTAAAGCAGGCTGTAGCTCTTTCCAATTTTCTGACCACTAAATCCTTAAATCAATAAATCAAAATCATAGAATTGAATTTAAAACTAAGTAGAATATGGTCACAGAGTCTCCATATTATGTTTAGTAGATGTTTTGTGAAGTAATTCTTCCAATACAGTTAAGCATTATATGAAATATGTGATCTTTAATAAATACACATAAAGAGCTCTGATAAGAAAAATGTTGCACTATATCATACTTGATCAATAAACCTTTTTGCTTTGCCCTTGAAAACAGAATATCCTCCAAGAATCCATTGGTGAAATTGAGGATCTTAGTAAAAAATTTTAGACTCTTAAATTTCAATTTAATTCCAAAAAGCTGACAAAAAATGAAGCATTTAATTTTAATCTTTAACTGAAATAAAAAAGTCAACAGTACTAAGCACGGGCAGACAAGGTTGAATATTTCACAGTTCAATGACAATGAAGCCAGATCTCTTAATACTTTTATTTCTACTGTTGGAAGTAGATGTAAAATATATTTAGCACCTGAACGGTTATATCTAGTCAGCTTTATATGTTTAAATATCAAAAGCAGAATGTGATTGCAGCTAACAGCAATCACATCCTATCAATCACCCTGAAAAACCCCAGTTTATTTAAATGATCCTTATAAAACTAAATTAATCATTAATTTAGTGACATTTCAAATCAACACTGCATTCTGAATCATGCAAATAAAAAAAAAAAACAACCCAAAAACCTATCTTTGCATTAAATAGAAGAGTATCAAAAGTTGATATTTTAACATGATCTTAAAGACTAATTGAACTATTAAGAACATCAAGGCCATGGTCGGTGAGGAGTTTTTAAGATCTATTTGTGTTTATACTGCTCTTTTTTTGTCATAGAATTAAAATACCAGGTGGATTCAATCCTGTGTTGCCTTAGTTTCTCTCCTACTGATTAAATTGTAAATTTGTTCCTCATTCTGCTACTGCAGGTGTCCCACAGGGCTTCCATACAAGACCTTTGCTGTTTTCCATTTACATGACTCCTTTGTGAAGAACTCAAGTCAGACCAATCGTCACTACAGTGTGCTGACAATACAGAAATGTATTATTCTCTTGACTGCTCTCATCCAAAAAATCACTGAGGCCTTGAAGTTTTTTTATTTATTTCACAGATCCAGAGCTGAATATCTGTTAACATCTCCATTTAAACTCCATGAAAATTTAAGTGCTGGCAGGCTCCAGTCAGTACTTACCACCCAAAACAAAAGCAACGCATCTCCCTTTTAGGTTGCTGGTGCCAAATTTGTTCCAGTATGTTCTTGGATGTAACAACCCAAAATTTTATGCTTAAGATGAAGACATAAGACTGAGAGTTACACTAATGGGGAAAAAATTAATATTTGCCATAAGGCTACCTGAAATAATGTTGAAGCAATTACCATTTCTTAACCTTACTTTTATTATCAGAAACTTTAATGGTTCTCATATGCTGTGATACTGTTGGATTCACACTTGGCTTTTAGATCACAGAAAAATGAGAAAAGTATTTTCAGTTAGCATCTTTCCAACTAAATGACTTACCAAAAAACAAAACAAGACAACCAAAACCAACCAAGCAAAAAAAAATCTCACAGAATTACTTTACCCACAAGTTATGGCATGGAAACAAAGCGTACATTTTCTGATGGCAGCAGTAAACAATAAGGCTCTTAAGAAGAGAATTGGGGAAAAAAAAATCAAATTGAAAATAGACTCAATTTAAGAGTTCAGGTCAGACGGACAGAAACCATGCTACTGCTTTACACAAAAGACTGGAGTATGTACTTCATATTTTGCATTAGGACAATAAGAGACCCAAAACTGTAAGAAAAATTCACCTCAGCTTTAAGCCAACCAAAGGTAACATCACAGAATCATAGAATGGTAGGGGTTGGAAGGGGTCTCTGGAGATCATTGAGTCCAACCCCCCTGCCCATGCAGGAACACCTAATACAGGTCACACAGGAACAGATCGAGGTGGGTCTGGAATGTCTCTTGAGAAGGAGACTCCACAACCTCTCTGGGCAGCCTGTTGCAGGCTCTGTCACTCTCACAATGAAGTTTTTCCTCACGTTAAGGTGGAACTTCCTGTGTTTCAGGTTGCTACCATTACCTCTCATCCTATCAAAGGGCACCACTGAAAAGAGACTGTCTCCTTCTACTTGACACCCACCCTTCAGATATTTGTAAGCATTAATAAGATCCTCAATGTTTACATCATCCACACCTGCAAGTATAGCTGTGGCACTAGCTCAGGCCCAGTGTAAAGTGACCACAGCCGTGTAGAATATCATCATACCATTTCCTCCTGTGCTTAGGAAATGGGGAATAAGATACCACACATTGAGCAAAACTTCCATTAGCTGAGAAATCTGATGAGAAATGAAACAAAGATGATGTGGTTGCAGGTGATTTTTTCTCAGATGATGATTGTTAATTAAGTTTATGGGACCTCCATCAACTGTGAACTAAAAAGTCTTCCACCTCTACTACTCCTTTTATTTTTCTTTACACTTCCTCATTTTCACTTGTCAATGTGTGATGGACTTACTTGTTATCTCCTCTCTAGCAAATCCTCCTTTTCATTTGCAATGTGAAAATCTCCTACATTATTTAACGGCATTTCAAAATATTATTTTTCTATTAATGGAAATTATTAGTTGCATCTTTCTACAACTTTCCCTTCCCCCCATCCCCACCCCTAACCATCATCAATTACTTAATAAAGGAAAAAAGGGAAGGGGGTTACACATTATGCATATATGAACATATATATGCATATCTGGATGCTGAAGAAACATTTTTTTAAAAGCATATAATCAGAATAAGTAATGGGGAAATGTGAAGCTCTGCTCCTGAGATGTACCTGGTGTTACCCTGGAAAAGATGAGAAGCTTGAAATATGGCACTTTTCCTCGCCAGTGTTTTAAGACAGTGTATATACAGTTAGTGGAGTAGGTCAGTTCCTTCTTCCACCAGTCCAAATAACCCAAAATATTTGGTTTTTATTCAACTGCACCCCTTGTGATACAGATTGGAAGAAAAGGTTCTATAAGACACAAAGGGAATCACAAGTGCGAAAATAGAGATTGGAAGAGAAAGTCGTCTTCCCATTAACTATTAATAAAAGTTTCCACATTACTATTTATGTGATTAAGCAAAGCATAAGAAAAGCATTTTGTTTAAAGGTGCCATGAGAAAGAGGACAGATAGAACTCTATTCTGTAACCCTTCTACACCTCCTCCACATGCACCACCAAAAAATGACTTGCAAAATGGAATGTATTCTTTTACAGCTTTGCGTATTGAGGGCCATCCAAAAGCACAATAAAAATATACTTCATGATAAGACCTACACACAAGATGTTAAAAAGTACACTAACTTTTCCTAAATGTTACAATCAATGATGTAACTTATGTAAGTAGGGTTGCTTTGTCATATATTGATAGTTACCTCACTTTCACATCCACATTAACTTGATTTTAAATGCAATTAATACATATAGTCAAGGAAGACTAATGGACTACATTCTGCACTTAACCTGGTGGACATTTTCAAATGGCACGAGTGACCAGTGCAAACCTATTTTGCATTGTAAACGACTAAATAAATCTTAATGGATTAAGAATGATCAGCTATCAACACACAAGGGAAATTAAGTGCTGAAATGCCTACATTGATTATTTTAAATTATTAGCCTTACTCTGTTCTTGAATTTGTATGCTTTTAGTGAGCTTTAACACATTTACAAGACTTATTGACTATAATTACAAGAGAATTCAAGTAATGGACACATCAATTATAAGCAACATGTCTTGACCAGACAGTTGCATAAAGAATTCTAAAGAGAGCTCCATTAGCATCCTCCCCCTTAGTTTTATTCAGTTTTATCTGCCATAAGAGGGCATATTAAGGGCTTATACAGCTGTTCTGGTCATGTGAACATGAGCATCCCTCTAAAGACTTTGCACTGCATTCAAACTTGGTTATCAGCTAAAGCAATACAGATAACTACATTATTGACAGGGTAGGAGCACCGCTGAAAGTATTAAGTACGTGAGTTATTGGTATACATGAATACTGCAGTTATAATAAACTACTTTGAAAGGTTTGAAATACAATGTCCGTGTTCCCCAAGATTAATTTTAAACTTTGTTGTCGAGTCACGGCCTTGCCTTTTCATAAAAAAACCTTACAAAACTATTTTAGGATTATGCCAGGAATTACCATTCTTTTTTGTTTCTTTTTTTTCCTACCTTTTTGTTCCCTTCCTTGTAACCATGCACTAAGTTTCAAATACTGCATGAATTTAAACTATAGCTTCCATAATAAGCCATTATTTAAAAGTACAGTAAAATAAACCTTACAGTTTTAATGAAAATATGTTCATTGAAATGTGAATTTATTATTCAAATCCACTCATAAATTCAACCATGGAGACACCACTTGTCTAAGCAGAGCTCAGTGATTTAGAAAAGCTGTCTATTTAAAATAAAGAATGTATGGCAGGTTTATAGAAACATCGCAGTGAATTTTTACATAAATTTAGAACTGCAGCTTATGCATTTTTCTGCAAAAATGTTTTTAAATTTTCCACTTAAAATTAAACATAAAAATGAATTGAAAGTGTGATCAGCACAGAACCTAAATCAGACACTACATCCCTGTGCATCTCATCAGCATTACACACTCCCTTCCAAAAAAGGCTGACCCATTCCAATTCCCATATCTTATTTCTACAAAAATCTCTTGCTGATTCTTATTGGTATTTATTTAGGAATGATGTAATATCAAATCTCTATCCTGAACCATTATGTCATGCTAAAAGTGTAACTGAATTGAAATTAAATAAACAATTTAGATATTAAACAACTGCAAGGAAGAGGAAGTTAGAAAGAACAGCTAATTGTTCTCTCAAACTACCACGGCTTCATTATATGAATTTAAGAACCAATTAATGGTTACAATTTCGATTAAAGGGAAGGAAATTTCTCTATATGAAACAAAAAGCAGAAGGGTGACTGTGCTTATATTTTCTGCCCTTTGATCACTGTAGCATTTTCATACCCCTTTAGGTAATTTTTTATTTCACTGGGGGCTCATCAGGCAATATGAAGGCCAGTTCTTAAGAAATGTTAAAGAGATTAACAAGCAGAAAAAGACCCATTTACTCTGTTTGAAAGAAACCACTTGCAAAGAGAATGTTTCCATACCTGTATGGGTACGGATGTGAGCTAAGAAGGCCATGGAATTGCTACTTCTACACATCTTCCCACAATACTTGCAGACGTTGCCTTGATTCTCTTCCCTCTCCCTGTTTATTTGCTCAGTGTCTTCCACAATGTACTTATTCACTTCCCGCAACAGCTCTTCATGTTGCTCTTTGATGTGGAGAAACAAGCTCTGCTCTGAATCAAAGGGCTCCGTACACTTCACACACTTGAAGGTAGCACCTCCTTCTGGCAGCTCCTCCACGCTTGCCTGCTCATTTCGCATGTGCCCGGCACTGGCCAAGTGCTGGTGAAGGTTGCTCTCTGTGTAAAATGATTTTCCACAGAGTAAACAATGAAAATGCTTTTCTTTTGAAGGATGTTTCATGGCTATGTGAACATTTAGTCCGCTCAAACCATCTGCTAGAAAGCCACAGTCATCGCAGCGAATACGTGTCGATTCCCCAAGGGAAATTCCTTCTGATTTCTTCTTTTTCCCACCACTTGGTGAAGGCTCTGCTTTCACAGTGAGCTCACAAGCTTTCCCTCCACCTGACATCTGTCCTTCAGCAGAATGGTCAGCGGCCTCCCCATCTTGACGGCTTTTTAACTTCACTATTGAAGAATCAAACTTGCCAAAATTTTGCATTGCCTTTCCTTTATCATCAGCACTGATAACTGTTCCTAAAGCCTCATTACTACTTTCTTGCAAGCCCTCAGCTGCTGAGCCATCTGCCTCCCAAACATTGTTATTTATAGTTACTTCTGCTTCACGTTGTGCTTCCATAAGGGCTTCTTCCGCCTCCCCAGTAGGATCCTCTTTGAAACTTCTGTCACCCTCTAAACTATGTGTATTTTGTACCATTTCTCCAATGTTTCCAGCAAAATTTGGTTGCTCTACTGCACTACTTGTTTCTGGAAGAGTTAGCACAAGTGGGCTATTTTTTTCCAGTGATATTTTTTTGAGAATGTCTGTGTTTTTGCACCCTACTTCAGGGGTTTCTCTGTTTGCTTCCAAGCTTTCCTCACCTTTTCCTGAATTCAGGTTTGTGCTACTTGATCTATTTTCATTTTCCACAGTGCAATCATCCTCTGAGTTGAGCAGCTCCTGACCATGCGTACTTTTCTGCAACTCACAAGTACCTGTTTCTTTAATTGATATTTCCTTGTCAATTTTAACAACTTCGTATTTCTGAGGAGTTTGCTGGAATCCTTCATAAAAAGGGTTTTCACCTCCATTTTTAGACTCCTCTTCAAGTTCACCTTCTACTGCACTTTGGGAACTGCCGCCTTTAGGCATTCCTAGAGATGCATCTTCATCTAAGACAATACACTCAGTTACACTTTTACTCGTATGATCACCTTCTGCTGAGTTGCTGGCACATTTTGTTTTACCTAAACCAGTTTCCAATTCTACTACACTGTGATGGGTCTCCTCCTGAGACAGAGCAGTGCCTTCCTTAGGGATATTTGCTGCATTTGATTCCTCCCCAGAAGAAGAATAAACATAAGATTCTCTTCTAGCTTTATGTTTCTCTGTTGCTGCATGCCTAATCATCTCCCTGCGAGTAACGGCATAGTAGTCACAAGCCATGCAGTAGTATTCAAATTGTTTTGTATGTTTTCGCTTCACATGCAGCTCTAACGAAGAAGAAGAATGAGCAATGAAGCTGCAGTGTACACACTTGTTGTCGTTTGCACCCGTTGCTCTTCTCTGGAAGCCTGGGTCACCATCTTGAGTAACCTTCTCTGGTTCCAGAAATATACGTTGGTCTGTATTTAATGGATTGCTAGTATGCTCCAAATCTGATGGCCTACTGACATTTGCAACTTCTAGTTCAGCAGCATCTCCTTGCTCAACCTCCTGATTGTCTAAGACAGAACTTTCCAAATCTGATGACTGGCTAGCATCTTCAGTGTGTTCACACAACGCAGACGTGGGGCTGTTAACCTTCTTGCTCATGGGTTCAAAATTACCTCCTTCAGGGCTAATGATGATCTCTGAGTTCTGTTTTCCACGTCCTTCTAGTTCAACACGACTTTTGTGTTTTTTGGTTGCACAGTGGCGTTCCATATCTCCTTTGGTTACAGTGTAATAATTGCACAGCTTACACAAATAGCTGTACTGATGACTGTGCTTTCGTCGGATGTGAACAGTCAAATTTGTAACACTGGAAGCCAAAAGACCACAATGGGTACAAGTCCTGGAAATAGTGCCTTTGGGTTTCCCTCTTTTGGGTGCATTAGCTAAAACCAATTCATTTTCACCAATTCTTTGATCAACTGGAATGAATTCTTTATTTCTCGATATATTTTGCATAGAAGAGGATGAAACATGTATAATTTCTTTATCCAACTCTGTATTCCCACTCCCAGAAATGGAAGGATCCACCACTGTTCTAATACCACCAACACCAACACAGACCTTTGCAATACATTCCTCAAACCGAAGTCCAATGTTATTTTTCCTGGCATTTTCAAGATGCTTGCTTCTTTTGATATGCTTCTCCATTCCTTCCTTACTCAGTGAGTAGAGATTACATGCTTTGCAAAGGAAGTGATACTCCTGTGCATGTCGGAGTTTTATGTGCCTTGTAAGAACTGTGGATGATCTTGTCTTATAAAAACATTTTTTACATTGAAATTGGTTTTTATTCAGAACAGAATGCTTTAGTTCATTTCTATGATTTATGAAGGAGTTTGGAGTTTTTGCCTTCATTGGTACTTCTGTTTCCTTGGCAAGATTTTTACTATTGTTCACTACTGAGTCAGCAGAAATTACTGCTTGCAAGGTCTGATCACTGTTATTCAAAGGAGTAGCTTGCTGAAATAATGAACCATCATGTTTCTCAGTTTTTTGATGATTTATCAGCTCTTCTTCCGTTTGAAAAGAAAGAATGCAAGTTGGACAACTATGGGACGTGAGATGCACTTCACTCATATGGCTTTGAAGGCTGATCACATTCAAGCTGGTAAATGAACAGAGCTGACAATTAAAGCTGCAGTCACCCATCTGGTGTTTACTGTCCTGACAGTGTTGCTTCATGTCTTCCCTGACTCCAGAGGAGTAAGTACACATCTGACAATGAAACTGGATTCTTTTTGTATGAAGCTCTGCAACATGGATTTCCAAACTTTTTCTGTTCTGAAAAACATGACCACAATCAATGCAGGTATGAAGAACACCATGATCACCACTAAGTTTAACATTACAACCTTTAGTATCTGTAGTGCTGGAAGAAAGAGTACTTGGTGGGTGATCTTCAGTAAGATCTTGAATTTCTGAAGTAGTATTACAATTACTTGTAGCATCTGTTTCTAATTCGGTATGTGACATAGGGCTTGAATCACCAGGTTTAAGCTGTGTGCTGGAAATATGCTTCATGTGTACTTTCTGAATTTCAGACCTGCCTCTCTTACTATTACCCAACAAATTGTACCTTCTTTTAGCCTGCCTCTTTAATCTAAAAGACCTGCTATGTCCAAATGAAGACCTTAACAAGACAACATTTCTTTTATGTTCCAGTCTATCACACCTCCTTGTCATGTTCAAACCACTAACTAGCTTTTTGGTAGCCGGAAGGAGTTTTTTATTCTGAAAGGTATCTTCTGAAGGTCCTGGTATTTCTGGTTTTTCAGTACAGACTTCATAATTTCCTTCTACACTTGAAGAAAGCAATGTTTCTTCCATCACAGTATCTGCTTTTTCAGTGGGAATATTTGAAGATGGTATCACTTCAACAAGTTCAGTGCCATCACTTAGTTTAGACGAGCTTACTTTTGAGCATTTCAGTGCACTGCAAACACTTAATTCTTTTGCATCAGCAGTTCTTGCCCTATATTTACTGGTCCTAGGTTTTCCTCCGACACTTCTCTCTTTGGTTGCAGTAGACTGTTGGTTTTTAAAGGATTTTTTTGTCAATATCCGCACAAATCCTCCCCGTGCAGCAAGATTTTGGCGTCGAAGGTGTGTCTTGCCAAGGAAATGAGAATTTAGGAGATTTTCCTCAGCACTCTGAAAACCACAAAGATCACAGCAAAATACTTTGGATTTCTCATGATCTTGCTTAGCATGCGTATGTAATGTTGAACTACATTCAGCTGTGCAACTACAGTGAGGGCATGTTTGCTCTTTGGATTGTTTAGAGGGGCTTTCTTGTTTATGTTTTTCCATATCAGAGCAGGAAGGTAAACAGTGATCACTCATTTTGCCTGGAAGATCTTTGTCTATGTTTCCAGCTGTACAGCCAACACTGATTTCTCCTGAAGAAGATAACATATCAGCAACAGCAGCTGGCACCTCATGTGAATGTTTATTTTCCTTGTGAATTTTCAGTATGGCACCATCAGCACATTTGAAATCACAATGTAGGCACAGGAAATTTGAGTCAAATATGTCATCACCAAGACAATTGGCAACCCCTTCCTTCTCTGCAGCTCCAGCTACTTCTCCAGCTACAACTTTGGGCAATTTCCTTTCACTATCTTTCATGTCTTCTGTAGAAGTCCACTTTCTTTTTCTGGAGACATTTTCAGGCTTGTCTGCTTCAGCAATATCCAGGTTTGGTAATACCGAGAGTGCCCTTTTGTTTGTGTCATTCTCTTTTCTTTTTTCAAGGTCCATCAACACTTCATCTGATATAAGCCTTGTTTTCTGCTGAGATGAAGAGTCACATCCACCATTTTCTCCTGATGTACTTTTCTGGGATTCTTCTTTCAGCAGAGTTTGTAAATGCTCATCAACGTCATCTCCCTTTTTATTTTCCTCCTCATCCATTCTTAACATTGATATTATGAATTGTAGATCATTTGGCTTAGTACCTAAAAAGCAAAACAATTAGTATTAGTCAACCAAAAGTTAAAAGACTCAAGACAAGAAAAAAAAATCCCAGCAAATTAAAATCACGGCAGGAAAACAGACACAATGAAAGATACAAGGCTACGTTTTCAGCACGGTGTTTAAACTTATGACATCTAAACATCAAACCATCTTCTAGGCATTTAGTTAGAGAACTCTCGCTGCAGTAAGCACCATGTGAGTGAGCACGAGCTTCAATGGTTTTTTTGTAATTAAGCCATTTACTACATGCTTCAACTCGGGCAGACAAGCCTAACTTTTGTTTCTGGAAGAATATTTAGAACATGAAACACTAACATCTTTCAGGGAACCAGCCATGGGAGGTTCTAAACCCCAGGTTCTAAAAGAATATGCCAGAAGTGTACTTCCCCATCATTCCTAAAATTGCCTCTAAAACTTCATTTCCCAATTAGGATGGGAGAAAAAAAAATCATGAAATAACAGTGCAGAGAAAGGCAGCATCTTTGAACCCCAGCACAAACTCTAACCATCCAAACCCAGTTACCAAAAGCTGTTGCTCAACTGCCCAGTGTGACCTTCCTGCTCCCAAAAAGACGTCACCACTAGAAAACTGATGCTACCAACACAGCTTCTAAGAAGGATAAGAGGGATGGAGGTGGGAAATCAAATCCTGACATTTATTACCTTTTCATTTTGTTGTGAAGCAATTGAGAGTTGAAAATGCATTTCATTTTAACAGATTATTAAATACTAAATGTTTATCTATGTGCTTTACACTATGATTTAAACATCAATTTGTCGCAGACCCACGTATACAGTTTTTTGTTCAGTTAGCCATTCAGTGAGGCCATGACCACAATTGTAAGTGCCTCCTGACAAGATTAAGTAATTTCAATGTTGATGCAGACAACTCAGGGTACAAAAAAAACCTATTCAAGTACGTGCTAAAAAAAAAAAAAAACAAAAACAAACAAACAAACAAAAAAAAAAAAAAACAAAAAAAAAACAAAAAAAAAACACACACACACAAAACCCCACACACAACCATAAAAAGAGAAAATT
>JANIJG010012687.1:0-39421 GCA_024611175.1 Megaceryle torquata
GAAGAGAAGAGAAGAGAAGAGAAGAGAAGAGAAGAGGAGAAGAAAAGAACAAACAAAAAAACACCACCCAACCAACCAAAAAACCCCCAAAACCAGACAGAAACCCCAAAACACATGGATTTCAAGCAGCTACATTTCTAGGCTGTCTTACAATATGGTGGTAATGGCAGCTGGGGGCATATTACAATATCTAGTAAATGACCTCTTGCATGTCTTACTTAGGTTCACAAATCAGTGCAGCATGGTTACTCCTTGGGCTGCCCAAGTGCTTTCCCTGGTGGTCTGTGCATGTGTGAGATCATTTGCATAGGTGTGTGTTTTTACATACAGTGCACACTGGCGAGTAGAGGAGATGAGCACCAGAGTAACAGTCTAGAGTTCCTGACTACCACTTTGACCAGGTGTTAGTAGCTTTTAACAACATAATAATATAAATTAGTGTATACCTGTGCATGTGTGTCTGTGTCTGAACTACAAGCTACTGTGTGATTGTTTTTTTCTAGGGCAGTGAGACAGATATGGTTGCTGCCATACTCCTCTGGTGCTTCTAAAAAGCCAGTGTTGGTGCCCCACTCTGCGTACCGGGTGTTGTGAAAACAGCTCCAAAGCACCTGGTGCTTGCCCAATCCATATCTAACAGTCTTGGGCAGCCAGTTAGGCTTTGTGTGTCCCACTCCATGAAGCAATCTTTCCTTCTTTGCTATGGCAACTCTGAACATTGAGAATGCTAAACCCATGCCCCCCTTGTTAAAATTTTAGCTTTTGTGGTTGTTAAAAAATGACCAGGAAGTACTATCAAAGCCCTAGCAGCTAAATTAAAAATGTCAGACAGCTTCTGTTCTCCCAGTTTTAAAGACATCTAATGTTTCTGCCTATTTCATATCTGCTGTTTACTGAGGGATGTTTAAGTGTATCCAACAATAATTATATTGAGGGTCCCAAGATTTGCAGAATCAATAAAAGCCCTGTCTGCAAACCTCTCTGTCAAGGTCCGGTTACACAATAATTTTGACAAAGCTTTATATGCTGCAGGGGCTAGGCAGATATCATGGTTTGCTTAGTTGGCTTTGTTTGTTAGCTTGTTTTACTTCTTTACTGATAGCACCCTCTATTTTCTCTCTAAGTTTTTGTTTTGTCATTTGTGTTCTCCAGAACATATGTGATGGTTGACAATATGGCAGTATAATGCAGTCCTGATCAGTATGACTGAGTCCTGAGCTATATTGACCAGTATCAAATGAGGACTTTATGACCTTAAACACTGCTTAACTCCCTTCTAAGTTTCTGGCTACCTAGCATTGGTGTAAGCCACGAAGGGGCTACCAAAATACTAAGTAAAAAAGAATATGGTAATCAGAATAATTTGATTGAGTAGAACTTATCCTAGGATTTCGTAAGATGGGTGGTTTAGAGACTAACCTCTATAGCTGTACTCGCCTCATAACTCTACTCTGCCTCTCTCTACAGACTCTGAAAAGTGAATTTCTGGAGAGGAGATTCAAAAAAAAAGGAATATCTCCATTTGAGTTTGGCCTGAGTTGCCAGTGTTTCCCAACAGCACTCCATCTGTTTTGCCTCCTTTTCTCATTGAGATTGTTTTTCAGTCTGTAGAGGAAGTTTACAATTGGCTTTGAGTGAAAATGCAATTTATTCCTATTTAAAATAGGTGATCATAAAATCACTCCATAAGCAGTTTCAGTAGTTTCCAATGTCATCACTCCTCCAGCTCCTCTTCTGTAGGCTCTCCTTCCAGATGAACATCTTAGAAAATCAAAACAATGGTTCTCATGCAAAGATTCAAATATGGACAGAAATGATTCAGACTTACTTGGTTGACTTTGCACTGAGATGAATGAGCAGGAATGGTTCTGCTCCGAGGATGATAAATTTCTTCAGGAAGGTAAGATGTAGTATCAAACACTGGAAAGATTGTCATTTCATACAGTGTCCCAGTTATATCCTCAAGTCATGCCTGCTCCTGACTTTTCAAGTCTTATCACATTGCCAAAATGTTGTCAAGGGAATTAAGGATGGGTATGGGGGGCAGATACAGACAGCTGTGCATAAGCTCAGGAGCAGGATCTCTGCAGGGTGTCCACAGGGAGCCCAGGTTACATAGTTGGCAGCATGCCCTCTGTCTTTAGAGTTTTTGAGTTTCATTCTTGGCACAACACCTTGCATAACCACTGTCACCAGATGAAAACAACATAGACACAACCTTGTGCAGTTCCTCGGTGCTGTGGGAATTGGAGATTTCTTGGTTGCTCGGTACTTGTATGCAGAAAGGCTGTAAGTGGATGTTTTGTTACATAACAACCAAGTTTAACATAAACAACCTTCGAAGTTTGTCTTAAGATTTTTGAAAAGTTGATGCAATATTTTGATGAAAATTAATGCTTATGTCATTCATTTTTTAATTACAAAACTATGTTTGTATTCTATATACGGGAGAAGCTGAGAAGAGAGGAAGCTCTGTTTGGTGTTATTGCTCCCCAGGTGAAGCCACATTGCTCCCTCACGGAACTTTCCCTCTCTTATACAGAAGTAACTGAAGCTGGTGCAAATTTTAGAATTTCAAAAGTTTCAAAATTGGGACTAATTGTATTTCTGGGTGTTAAACTGTAGAAATCATCCCTCTCCAGGTAGGACCGGACAGATTTCTGGTACTTTGTAGCTGGAGGACTTGGACAGTGTGTCACCACAACTATCCAGAGTGACATGTGCTGTCATTTGGGAGGTGACAGGAGTTACACTATTAGCAGAGCCTCAAAGTATCTAAGGCATTGTGGTAATGCATATACATCCCAGCTGCAGTCAAGATGAAATAGAAGATAAATGGGCTTCTGTCATATTTATCCCATCTTCCAGGAAGCACACTCTACTCAAGTTTGATGTGCACTTTGATGAGAAAGAGGTTTTGTTTCTCCTTCACAATATGCTGGTACGTACCATATGTCTGTCTTGGACACTGAGGGAGAAGAAAAGATCCAATACAATGCTTCCAGGCAGCCTGGACCTGCTGTCCCTTAGGGGGATTTACAGTCTACTAGCTTTGCTTTTTCTGAAGGGCTAATAACAGAGTAATGTCTTCTATAAAAATGCTTCTGTGGGCACATACAAATAGCCAAACACCATGTTAATATTTAAAAACTTGTAGGAAAAAAAAAATAGGAGCAAAGCTGACTTGTGAATTGTAAACACTAGGTTGAACAAATAATAAAAATAATCCCACCTTAGTAGAAGTTCATAAATAAAATGAATAAAAGATGCTCTTGGAACAAGGATGCTGCTTTGCCTTGTAATATACTTCACCTGCTTTACCTGGGCCATATTTAAATTTAGTTTTCTGAGTAATGTGCAATCTTTTCAAAAAGGAGTACAAGTCAACAAATCTGGCTTTGTTTTTCTCACTTCAAACTTTGTATAATTTAAAGATTAATAAAACCATCTATCCCAAGACTTTCACCTTCTAGGGAAGATGCGTACTTTGAAAAGAAACCAAAACAGTTCTATAAATATTCCAGAATTTCTATCTCTCCGCTCTGAAGCATAAGCTGGATCCCCACAGGCTGATAAAAATGAAGTCACCCCTTGCCTTCCACATAAATGGAAAGTTCAGCTCATAAAGCTATTATGCATAATTTACATGGATGTTCCACAAAGCCTGCTTGGGAATGAGATAGAGAAGAAAAAAAAAATAATTGCATGCTTTTAATATTCATTAAACCTTTTTTCACTCTGAGCATGCTTTGCAACTTCAGTGGTGCATTTCTAAAACTGCATAAACCCAAGAATAACAGCTAGATGAGGGTCACATATGATTGCAATAGGACGGTAAAGGAATATTTCCTTTAGATCAGCTCAGGTCCTGGCTTTGGGCTCGTGGGTGGCAGAGTGGATGAGGCAGCTGCAACCAACTCACTGTCTGCATAAACCCTGATGTATGGGAAAGGACAGCATTCACTTGCTGCTGCTTTTAAGGAAAGATGCATCATCACTTGATCTCAGAGGTGAAGGAACTCCTATTTTTCCAGAAGGGACAATTTCAAGACAGTGATACTACAGATGTCTTGAAACAAAAGATGTTCAGGTCTTCAAGTGTTTTCATCCAATGACCCAAAATGAAAATATCACTCTTTCTTGTTTTCCCTTTACAGAAGATGTGAATTTATTTGGAATAATGAAAGAGCCCAGCAAGACATGGGACATAGGCTGAGCTAAGGTAGCTTGTAAACAAACAGTTACAGGAGAGCTTATTTTTCACCCCTACTCTCTGAGCAAACAGGAAATATGTACCTCATAACCTCTACATTCGTCGTGCAAGCAGAAATTCTGCAAATCATTGCACCCGCTTTTTGTAGTTTTATTCATATGATTGGTTTCATTGCTTTCAGTTACTGAAACTAAGAATACACACTTTTGAGAAAGAGAGATCTGAAATTGGTAAGAGTGTTCTATAAACTTTTAACAAGATACAAAAGGAGTATTGCTGCAAGACTATGATTGCCTCCCAAAGATTAGATGGTTGCAAGAGCAGTCTTGATCTTCAGGTTAAATTTCTGGGTCTGCTAAAAGCTTCGTGGATAAACTTATGCAAGCCACCTAATCTTCTGTGCCTTAGTTCCCTATCAAAAATGTGAAGATAACAGTGTTTCATTTCTCTCAGACTTTATCTGTCTGAAAGCTCCTTGAAGCAATGGGCACCTCCGTCATTAATTCATGATAAATATACATGCAGTTAGAAGAACAGGAAGAAAAGGTGTGTTAGATTTAGAACTACAAAAACATCAACATTTTTGCTTTGTGAACACATCAAAATATATTCTTTCCTGAATCAGGACATAAAGTTTAAAGATGAAATAATTTATAGATAAGCTGCCATATGTTGAACCATTTCAGCATTATGATGCATATGGAACTATATTATTTCAAGGATTTTAAAGCTGGGAAGTCCCTCCTTGCAAGGCCAGATTGTGCATCCCATGACATTCTGGTAGACCCATGACTCCCAGAAGGAGCTATTTATCTTACTCTCTCTGGAAAGAAACAATTTTGCATGCCAGAATTTCCCCTCCACTGACAGATACTGCCCCATAGGGCAGAGTAAAGGGAATTTGAATTACAGGTGTCACTGCACAGTATGAGTAGCAGAGGGTACCATGCAGACAAAGGGAAAATAGAAGAAACTGATAAAAATCTGTCAGCTCCCTCGGTGAATGCTGTTATGCCCTAAGCACTAACTGACTAAGAGAAGCTGTTGTAAAAGTTTGCAACTGTGTAGTTAGTAAAGACTGTAACATAGTGCTTGTACTCCAGACTTCCAGATTAAGGTTATGCGTAATAAACCCATGGCATTTCCTGACTTTTAAGAAAAAGTATTTACTACCTTAACATTTTCCAAGGAATCTTTATTTTTTATGTTAGTTCGTTCTGCCTTTCAGAATGAAAAACCATGACAAGGTTTTATTTTTTAACCCTTTCCTAGAAAGAGCTAATTTATGTCTACAAAGTTAAAGGATTCCTCCTTCAAGGGCTGTGTTCTTTAAATATTTCTTCAACCTCTTAGCAAATCTAAAAAAGTATATAATCACTTTCATAGTAATACCTAAAATTATTTACAAGTCCTTAATTAATTCACAATCCATCACCTGCTGAAAATGGTTAAGACTCTTTTCCTTGATCCCACTGAGATCACACTATGCATATTTATGCATAGTGTTATTATGTCATGTGATGTTTATGTTTATAAATTTTTTTCAGTATTTGTGGTGTCTTTAAGGTAAAATGAGATGAATGAAATCTGAAATCATTCTACTTTGTCCTGACTTGAAGAGATGATGTTTATAAGGTAAGAAATATGACATCTGTGAAACAGTGATGAGTATTCACAGCATTATACAGAATATATATCTGCAGGGTATTACATGGCTTGTGGTAGATATCCCTGTGCATTAGAACAGGAGTTAGTCTTTGGACTTTTGCATGAAACCTGCCTCTTTAGTGGAAACCTAATCTGAACGGAGGCTTAATTTGCTTTGGAAAATAAAAAAATGTGAATAAACACACTTGTCAGTGGTGTTGTTCTGCAATTCTGATACATTAGTTTAAAAAGTTATAGAGATTTCAGAGAGAACTCTATCTTTGTTTCTTATTGACCACTGTACTATCTAATAAAATTGAAAATTAAAAAAATACGAGGAGATTTTAATGGCATCCTTAGTGTCACTCATACACAGCTAATTCTTCAGAAGGCCCTGAACTTCTCAGACTTAATGTGCAGAAAAACAAGTTGATCATACTTTTGTCTGAGACAAACCTTTCTAAGCAGACAGTGAGGGTTTAGTGATGAGTTTCTTAGAAGTTGCCAGCAGCAGTGCATCTAACAAATTCCACACTCCAGCAAACGTGCACACTTTCCTGCTGGCATATAGGTAGGAGATCCTTTTTCCCTTTATCTCTACTAGATAATCTTGGCTGGTAATAGAAATGACCTTCACCACCAATTGAGAACAGATGTAAAGGACTGAGAAGTATTCATGACTGGTTGACACTTATTAGAAGTGTACCAAACTTTCAGAGGCCTACTTAAACCTGACCTTGATATACTTCAGCCATGTACCGAAAGCTCAGTGCCTTCCATTCAAAACAATAAGCAATTTTACAATGAGTTTACAGTAGATTTTGGTTGGTTGTTTTTTAGCTAAGTATAAAAGACTAGAAAGTTCAGAAAGAGGCTTAGTTTTAAAAGTATTGCAAAAATACAAGGAACTATATTTATCTAAATCAATGTCCCTGAAAATAAAAAAAATACAAAACATAAAGTGGAAGTCTTTTATGGCAAGCACTCCTATTTCTTGTTTCCAGTCATATTGGAGACAAAGGTTTGCAAGCATTCTGTTAGTTATTTCTGGTCATTACAAGAGTCTGAAAAAATGGTAATGATGAGAAAGAACCTTTCTGATCAGTTTCAGAATAAACTGTGCAGATGTCTTGATGTTTAAACAGCACTGTTCCAGCAGCTGTTCTTAAAAACAGTGTCTCAGTCACATTTTCAGGACTTAATTCAGCTACCTCCTTGACCCCAGAGGGCCATAACAGTGTTGTCCTATATCAGACTACATGCTCTTCCTGTTTTGAAGGGAAGCAGGTCCTCTTTCACAATCTATCACCTTATTGTAGAAGATACAAGTCTGAGTATATAAGCCACATATTTGTCCCATTCTTCTAAGCAGAAAATGCTGACAACTGTTTTCTTGTTCACAACAGCTGGGACAAAACCAAAACAAACAACCAACAAGTAAGCTAATGGTGTACTTTAGCTTTCCTCTTGACTGCAGATATGGTTTACTTGGGCCTTCTTGTAATCCCAGATGTGGGACATTATCTGGGCTCTGGAAGGAAACTTTGTGTCTTGCAACTTATTATTTTGGAAAACATCTGTGGCAAACTGCTGCAATTTCAGCTGTGAAGTTAGTTTCCCTTTCTGTAAGAGCAGATCATAAGAATCATAGAACAACTCAGGTTGAAAGGGTCCGTGAAAGATCATCAGAAACAACCTTTCATGGGAAAGGGAGACTAGGTGAGGTCATTTAGCACTCTGTCCTAATACATCCCAAGAACCTCCAGAGATGGGGACTTCACCACATGGAGATGTTGCTCCAGTGAATATTTGTTCTTACAGTCTGTAAAAAATGTATTTAAGTCAAGATGAAACTTGTCCCAGTGAAATCTGTACACATCACCCCCTTTCCATGTGGCTCCTTGTGAAGCAAGAGCCTCTGTCCTCTCTGTAGCTACCCTCTAAGTATTGCAATACTGTGATGAGGTGTCCCCTGAGCCTTCACTTCAGGGAGGAAAAAACCTAACTCCTTCAGTCTTTCTCCTTGTTGCATAATGCTAAAATATAGGGACCCCAATTTAGAAGTTTATTGAAAAAATATATGAAAGATCCAGAGAAGAGGTATAAATTAATATAGTTGCTTTAAAAGTAGTACATAGGTGTTAAAAAGGATCCCTAAGTTTGCCTCCCTATATTTTAGTTAGCTTTAAATTGTCAACATGTGGAACTTCAGCACCAACAGGTCAAATCAGAAAAGTCAATGCATACACCAAACATTTCACTGAGTAGTGTAATGATTGTTGAAAAAAAAAAAAAAAAGCCTAACAAATGTTTGTTTTATGAAGTTAGGTGGATGCATCAAGAGAGATGTTGCCATTTCACCTCTGTAGACCATACAGCTCTCTTGTTTTGACATGGAGATGTTACTGACTAAGTAAAGCAAGGAAGAGAGTGGCTAGGAGAAAGAGTTATCTGAAATTCTTGTTTGGCAACTTCACAAATACCCTATGACTGAATTTCTTCTGGACTGCTTAAAACATGTTGTTTTGGAAGTGCTTTCTATTGAAAACAAAAGCATCAATGCAGTCAGTGTAATCCCATTAGCCCAAGAAGTTTCTGAGGCTGGAGCTGTCAGAAGTATATTTCAAGTGTGTCTCAGCTTGGAAACAGCTGGAACACATGAGCTTCATGTCTGAACATGGAAGCACCCTCTGATTTCAATTTAAGATTATGTACCACTCTGATAGAAGACTTATTCAGAGTCATCCTGAGCTTGTTGGTTTGAAAACTGTAGCACTAAAATTGGATGAGCCATCCATATCAGAGTTTAGTGAATACTGTACCCAAGACAAAATATCAAGAGATAAGTACATATGGCAGCTCCCAAGAACATGTCAGACAGACAGATGCTGTGTGAAAGGAAGATATATTCTTTGACTTGGCAGCTGGGGATTGTGGTTGTTCATCAGATGAAGAAGCAGGAGGAAGAAGTATAAGAAACATTATGTGATGTTACCTTTTATACACTCTTTTTGAAAAGCTGAAGAGAAACACTCCCATGCACACACATTTAA
The DNA here is from genome assembly GCA_024611175.1 of Megaceryle torquata. NCBI lineage: Eukaryota > Metazoa > Chordata > Aves > Coraciiformes > Cerylidae > Megaceryle > Megaceryle torquata. Next base: position 8,914 of record JANIJG010012687.1, read on the forward strand.
TAGTATCCAATGCTAGGGAACTAAATATGAATGTAAGAGACTTAAATATGTAGCCTAATTTTTCAAAGTCACCCACGAGCTCAGTTGGATGTCTGTATTTATTTACCCCCCAATCCATCTGCTTCTGGGTAGTCAGCACCACCCTGTGCAGAAAGGCCTAGCGATAAGTGTGTTCTGTGGGGTTGTCTGTTGGCAAAATATTAATTTAGGAAATGCCACAACTATTGGATGTAGTAATAAGCACGGGAAATGAAAACGAAATGAACCACAGATGATCAATACAGTCATGAACTGGACGGTAGCCACTGGACTTAATAACAGTGGAGGAAGCGGGTAAGGAGGAGATAACACCTGTGAACGTAAATGAGAATGTAAAAGGAAGAATGCTTTTAAGCTGTGCTGAATTAATTGATCAAACTCACTGATGCAAAATATTATCCATGTAGAAATTATAAGATAATCAGTTGCAAAACCCCCTGGCTAAAGCTGAACAGTAGATGCGGTCTGTGGGAACTCTCTTTAACATTGCAGTTCCATGCTTTGTGTGCGTTATGGAACATTTTGTGCCTTGCTCTCAACACACCAGTGTGTGTCACCTGAGGACATCAGGTTATATGACCCTCATGGTATTTTTATGCCTTTCATTCCAGATAGAAATGTTTACTCTCTGGGGCTTATATTTCCATTTAATATTTTGGTGCTGCTTTTTTTTTTGCTTTCCTCTACCTGCAACCCAGACACAAACCCACACTCACTCGTGCCGAGAAGCAACAAATCTAAAGGTGTTTGCTAGCTTTGTTTGATGGCTTCTGCTAGGTTTGTTTCAGGCACACAAGAAAGCAGAAATCTCCTGTGCAAATCTTCCACTGATGCAGAGTCTCTGGGGTGTGTGAACCCATTATAAAAAATACAGCACTGTCTGGTGGCAGGGTATGCCATGGCCGGTGTGGGCACTGCCTGTACAGTGGGTCCTCAGGTGTCCTCCCTTCCCACATGCCAGCTCATGTCTGGCCTTCATGATTTCATGATTACCAGCAAAAAATTCAGCAGTTAGTAATGTTTTTCTGCTGCCATTTAAGGAATAATCATCTATGTTCATTTCCCTAGTTTTTAGTCATGCTGTGAATGTAAAATGTTTCATGCTTACTTAAAAAAATCGTGCACTGATTCTGAACGGGGTGCTAACCTTTCAGATGTTGTCTATGAAAGTTAGTCTTGTTAAAAATATTCTTTCTGTCCATAAGTTTATTTTAAAGAATAGCTTGAGGCTTTCAAAAGGAAGTTCTTCAGGACTAACATGGATGTTAGTTCACAGATAACCAGGTAGCTTTAAAGCAGTTGCAGACTCAGCCTGAGATGCCTTCATCAGGTGTAAGGCAGTGATGTCTCAGCTAATAAACATGTTTCTGTTCTTCACATAATTAGAACAAACAGAGGCTGCACAGACCACTGGCTTCACCAACTTGTTTCCTCTCTCCCGTAGCAGATTTCAACTCGTGTGAGTAAGGTTTGTGAAAAATCAAGAATCTCTGCATACTCCCAGGGATATTTGCTTGTGTAAATGGACCTTAACCAATTAGAAGTAATGGTGTGACTTATTAGCATCCAGTCCCCAGTACTGAATGTAGCAAAAAGAAGCAATATGTTATCCAATAAAATTACAATCTCCATAAGATAAATTCACATGGCCAAAGAGTCTTTTTGTAGATCACAACTTTTTTGTTTGTTTGAAGGATGCTTTAAAGGATGTGTGATAGTCTGCTCTTTTTTAAACATGCCTATGTTAAAGTTCATTGTATAACAGAAAAAAAACCCCAGACATGCCCCGTGTGTGGTTTATTTTGGGTTGATGTGTTTAATGGCAGTTTCAGTGCAGCTCCTGAGGCTTAGTAACTCCCTTATTTCTGTTCCTCTTGCTAATCTCTGCAGAAATGACATGTACTTGGGGTACATGGCTATAACATGAGAACATGGCTACAAAATGAGATGAGTGCTTTAGTTTGTGCACACTTACACAGATAATTTATTCCCATAGCTTTTCTTGCAGGTATTCTATAGCTGAAGCAGATTTTGGCTGAAAGAAGTGATAGAGCCTGATGTATATAAAATCTGAGTTGGGTTAAGAGTCCTTAGTCTCTGTGTTACATCATTGCTGAGCTAGGATCTCACAATAAATCTTTACCTTCTCTGAAAAAGCCAGAGGTGACAAGCACAACTGCTTCAAGAAAGAAAGTGTACTGCACTGGAGTTTTAGGAGCTGCACTTGCTAATTAGCAATTGGTCTGTCATTACTATTGTGTTATAGAGAGTCTTTGACCAAATTAATGCTTGAAGTGGGTAAGAAGTGCTTATATTTTAAAGACTACAGATAGTCTTACACCTCCTGATCCTGTAATGCTAGAGGACAGATCTTTTAAAGAATGAAATACGATTTACTATATCCTTGTGACACTGCTGATGAATGACACTTCACAGATATAACATGCCTGTCAAGATCAAGAAGAAAGCAGTTGTGTTTCTCCAGTCCTTCTTTCCCTTGTTTAATCTTACTGCTTCCAGTTATGATTCTTCCCAAGCAAGGATTTCTTCCTCTTCGGCCATGGCGCGCTTCAGATAACTATGAATGTGGATCATATTGTGCTTGATCATGTCTAGAAAAGAATTATGTATTTAGGATTTCATTCTTGAATTTGATATATGAAGATCATGATGCCCATCCCCTAGAGAAACCAGTAGGATTTCTGTGGCACAAAGGCAGCATAATGGAGCAAAGATAAGATGTTTGATTTTTATCCTGTCTCTTTAGGAAAAAACCACTCAAAAAGATTAAGGATGTCTCTGTCCAGACAAGGAATTCTTAGAAAGAAGAGAAATCAGTGTCCCAAACCACAAAGAATGTTTACAGCAAAGCCAAGAAGAACATTCAGTTTTCAGGGAATGAACAAATGCCTGTTAGTAAGTTTATTTCAGTGTTAAGGGAGGCTTATTTAGTTGACCATGATGATAAAGATCAAAAGCAAAGTATTCCTTAAAAGTGTTTATTGTTTCCTATCAACCCCTCTGATCCCTTGTATCCAAGTTATTCAAGTTCCAGTTTTAGATATTTAAAGCCAGACTCTGATCTTAGTCATATTCCTGTAAATAGGGTGTAACTGGTCTGTCCTTCCCCTATAACATCTGTGGTTTTGAAATCTGACTTCTTCACAAAGATTGCATTGAGGAAAGTGCCAAACACAAGTGTGATCTCATCAACTGGGAATTTCTCTTTGGTGACAGCTTTGGTCCTTACACAGTGGGACAGAGTTGGGCATTGTGTAAACAGGGACACTGTTCAGTAACAGAAATGACTTCTTTTTGGGACACCTCCCCAGGCAGCCTGACACATCCCTTCAGCAACCTGTGACAGCAAACAGGAGCCTACTTCAGATATCGTCTGTGATGCGATTAAATGCCTGATCATTTCTTCTGCTCTTGCCACTAGTGGACTTAATCATAGATATCCTACCTTCTGTAGCCAAAGAATCACCACTGATGGCTCTCTAATAGAGCAGTTTAGATTTCTGGTTCAAATTTATTGGCTTATAGTGAATAGATTTCCTTCAGCTCTTGAGGATTTAGAGGATTTTTGGTTTGCTTTATTCACTGTTATCACATTTCTCTTAGCCAAGTCATATTTTATGGTATTTAAAATACACACTTCAATTTAACAGCCTTGAGTACCATTGCTGTCTTTGCATGCCAACAACTGATACAAAGTGCTTCTTAGATTTTGTCCCCTTTTTCATTATTAGCTAGGTTTCTTCTGCATGACCTTGACTGAAAGGAGCCTTCACCCTGCCAAGAGCAGAAAACAGTTCATAGCAATTAGCAATTGCCATGAAATACTACAACAGTACAGAAAGGTCGGCCAAGTTCTATTCCTTGAACAGATGTGCTTTTTTTTCTGGTGGGCTTTGGGAGAGTGAGTGTTATAATTAACATTATACTCTTATTTCTTTTGTGGTATCTGTTTAATGAAAATTACTCTTAAATGTTAATCATTATCAAATAAGACCACTATCTCTTAGCTATCACTGGACAACTTCCAGTACTGTACTTCAGGACTGTCTACACAAAGGATCAAAAAGAATTAAATGTCAAGGCTACTGGCAGTGTTTGTGATATCTAAACTAGGTACTGCTCTCTTTGCAGCTTGGAGAGGACTACACGGCTCTCGTTGCAGAGATCTCTAGCACCATTTCATAGAAACCCAGCCAAGCAGGTCTCCTTCAATAGCAATCATCACCTGGGGGCTTTAAATGAGAGAACCTGACATGAGCTGGCTTGCGGGGTGGGCTGGGCTATAGCTATGCAGAGGTGTAAGGACTGAGGAGATTCTGGGCTGCTGAGGAAGGGAAAGGTTTGGTGTCTGGCAAAGTTTCATATCAAAGGCACATGTCAGAGGTCTACACATGGAATTTAGATGCCTAAACACAGCACAAGTTCTTTTATTAATGCAGCCATGGCCTTCCAAAGCCTGAGTTGTATAATCAAATGCTGTCAAGAGAAAAATTACAGTCATAACCTCTTCCTTTCTGGTCCAGGACATGATGTCCTATCTATGCTCTGAGACGACCCCGTCAGCACCCAGCTTTACTCTCCTCTATTTGATTGATCCCTCTAAAATTACACTGGCAAAAAACCTGCTACAGCACAGAGAGGGACCCAGCCCTGTGTTTTTTGAAAAATAATTTAAAAAATGGAGTTATCTCTTAGTAAAGAGATAATGAAATGACATTACTATGTTGGTTTTCACTGGCTCGGGATACTTCTCTATCATCTAATTGAATGTTTAGGGGGAAAGTAGTATGACTTGGGAGAGACAGAATGTGAGTGATGTGCTGCTGTTGCAAAGCCAGGTTGAGAGGTGTAATGGCAAGCTCCCAGGTGTTATGAATATTAACATCTCTTTAGTAGGGGAATATATTTAGATTGTTTGTGCTAGCAGGTATATTTCAGTAGGTTTTTGTGTTATGGTCTCTTAGTAATGACTGTCACGGTCCAAGTGAATTCTTAGAAAACATCCTTTCATAGTGTCACTTTAGGCTAAAATAAAATCCTTTTCCCAAACAGAGCTTTTTTTACAGAAGAATGGGTACAATGAGCTATTCAACTGGATTCTATTGACTCTGTAGATTCAAGTCTTAATGTTCCTCTTTATGATCTCCTTTTAATTTTAATATTGTTCTGCTTTTCCTTTTTTTTTATTTTATTTTTTATTTTGTACTGGTATATCCTATTTTGTTCCACTGAAATAATTTTGTAAGAAATCCTTCATTACGATAATTCTGTCCAGTCAGAGGGACAGTTTTGTTCTGTGAACTTTGGCTATCTTATATACACACTCCTACACTTCCAGTGATTACTTCCAGTGCCAGCTGGGATACCTATTGGTGAATTCAGAGCTGATTAACTGAACAAGACAGTTGTTGCTCCAATTAACCTCCTCTGTGTTTTCAAGAGATTTCAATTTTTCATTACAAGAAGTGGATGGACAGACTTTCTTTAGCCAAATTGTTCCATCCTCCCCACAAGGGGAAAAAAAATATAAAAAGTAATTTTGGTGAAGAAAATGTGATATAGAAATCACTCTTCAAACAGAAATTTGAAAACTGGATGCTTAACAATTCATTCTGTGTTTTATTTGCATATAAAAAAACTTCTTCTCAGCAGACTGTGAAAAAACATTTCCTTTAGTTGGTTGTGGTGGAAATTGCTAGTTTTCTACATGACAAACAAATATGTTAAATAATTAATATAAGCATGAAGGTGCTCTGCTTAAATGTCAGTTTTCAAAAGCAATGTACTTTTGCTTCACAGAAGGGTTTAAATCATGGAACACATCAGGTAGGAATATGACTGACACCTGTGAGAATGCATGGAAATAAATGTTTTGATAACTTTCCTGCCTTGTACCCTCTCTACAGGAAGAAGTAAACAGTTGCAGTCCTTGTCTTCTAACTCAGTGTTGATAGACAAGGTCTGGAGAAACCTGGGCAGCAGCAGCACAAGAGTTTAATACAGCCAGAGGTTTGCTCCATCCTTTTTCTGTGTATTTCTACTCTCACAGCAAGGTCAGCAGAAGGGAACACACATCCAAACCAGAACTGTCCTGCGGAAGGAGAGAACAAGCATGCTTAGAACCTTGCTGTAAACCCAGGGTCCTATTCAAGTGGCCTGGACAGACCATACATAAGCAGCACCAGCTGCAGTGAAGCTCAGGTCAGCCTCACAAGCTCTTCCTGAGCTTCTCTTGTTAGGAATGTTTGTGCTTAGGGGTGTAAGGTGGCAACCAGCTGTGTGTCTGGAAGAAAAGTAAAACACAAGTCTCTGCATTTTATGGTGGTGTTACACCCCTGGAACCCATTGAATCCCTTCTTTACCTTAATAGGTTGTTAATGTTTCAGTTAAGCAGTAACAAAGGTACTGTAAGCTTTCATGATGATGGTAGTGATAAAAATAGCTGCTGATGTCACAGAAAGCTCTCAGCCCTTGTTGGATTTATATTGCTTTTCCTTTAGTGGAAAAGACATTGATCATAAGGAATATGAAATGAAATCTTTGCTTGTTAAAGAAGTATGCTATTATTTAGTGGCAATTCATACAGCTGGCCTGAAAAAGGGAATTATTGATTCCAGGCAAAGTCCGAGGTTACAAAATCATTTTTTGTTCTAATTACAAATAAAGTTATAACCCCCCCCCCCCCCCGCCCCGAGTAAACCACTTATGAGTTACATAGCTAATTTTGTTGTCGGCTCTAGGCTGCTCCATTCTGGAACATTTTTGCACCTCAAGATAGGAATCGGGGTGCCTCAGGTCTCCAGCTCCAGAAAAGCTTCCTCTGAGGGCTTGTTGCAAGGACAGAGACCCTGTATGTCCCATGTTCCCTTATGCTTGCTCCCAAAACAACTCACCTGCCTGTGGTTTCATGGGATTTTACCAAAACTGGGATGCCTCCATATTACAGTTCAGGTTTTTAGCTGAAATTGTTCCACTGGCAAATTTTCTAACACCTCTATTTGTTAACGAATGCACTCTGGTTATTTACTAATACACTGCTGTTTCATATCTGACTACACTGAAGAATTCAAACCAGGGGATCTGAAAGTACTTGTATTTGCATGTTAGAAGTATCTAACTCCAGAGAGAGAACTAGTTCTAGAACAGAGAACTGTTCTGTTCTAATTCAAGGCAGGACAAATGGCATCTACTTACATACAGGACCTAGACGGGTAGATTGAGCCAGTAGAACAACAACAAAGCTGCATTATATTTTAAATTCTTTCATTTTTAGTAATTTTAAAATTGAGAATTGTGATTGTCAAGCAGATGGAAAAATCCAGTTTCTGTTGTCCTTTCTGCAAAGAGTAGGTAGGGAATTCCAATATATCTTTCAAAAGCTGGGATTACTCAAATTCAAGTCTTCTGTTCATGTGGTTTGAAGCAGTGAAGTAATATTAGTCATTTTATATCCTAGCTGATAGATTCAGCTGTTGCTGAATAGCTTTGGGAAAAGTAGAGGAGCACCAGTAGAACCCTTCTCTGAGAGCACATCTCCTTGTAAGGCAATTCAGTGTTAGAGAGGGAAATGACTTCACAGATAGATGGTTAAGGTAAACATGACCTTCTGTCTCAGCTCGTGTTAACTTGGAATTCATGCTTTGGGTAGTTCTGGGGAACTACAGGCCTGTCAGCCTGACCTAGGTACCCAGAAAAATCATGGAGAGGCTCATCTTGAGTGAGCTCACATGGCAAGTGCAGGACAGCCAAGGGATCAAGCCCAGCCAGCATGGCTTCAGGAAAAGCAGGTCCTGCTTGAACTACCTGATCTCATTCTATGACCAGGTGACCTGCCTAGTGGACAAAGGCAAGGCTGTGGATGTTGTCTACCTGGTCTTTAGTAAAGCCTTTGACACTGTCTCCCACAGTATTCTCCTAGAGAAGCTGGTAGCTTATGGCTTAGACAGGTGTACTCTTCACTGAGTTAGAAACTGGCTGTCCAGCTGTGCCGAGTTGTCGTGAAGAGAGTTAAATCCAGTTGGCAGCTGGTCACCATTGGTGTCCCCCAGGGCTCAGTTTTGGGGCCAGTCTTGTTTAATATCTTTATTGATGATCTAGATGAGGGGATCAAGTGCTTCCTCAGCAAGTTTGCAGACAACACCAAATTGGGAGGAAGTGTCGATCTGCTGGAGCGTAGGAAGGCTCTGCAGAGGGATTTGGACAGGCTGGAGCGATGGGCTGAGGTCAGTGGGATGAGGTTTAACAAGACCAAGTGCTGGGTCCTGCACTTTGGTCACAACAACCCCAGGCAACGCTACAGGCTTGGGGAGGAATGGCTGGAGAGCTGCCTGGTGGAAAGGGACCTGGGGATGCTGGTTCACACCCAGCTGAATACGAGCCAGCAGTGTGCCCAGGTGGCCAGGAAGGCCAGTGGCATCCTGGGCTGTATCAGGAATAGTGTGGCCAGCAGGACTAGGGAAGTGATTGTCCCCCTGTACTTGGCACCGGTGAGGCTGCAGCTTGAGTACTGTGTTCAGTTCTGGGTGCCACAGGATAAAAAAGACCTAAGGGGGCTGGAGTGAGTTCATAGAAGATCAACCAAGCTGGTGAGGGATCTGGAGAACATGTTTTATGAGTGTCTGAGGAAACTGGGAGTTCCTGTTTATTTTGGAGGAGGCTGATGGGAGACCTTATATCTCTCTACAACTACCTGAAAGGAGGTTGGAGTGAGGTGGGTGCGGCCTCTTCTCTCAAGTAAATAATGTCAGGACTAGAGGAAATGGGCTTAAGTTGTGCCAGGTGAGGTTTAGATTGATATTAGGAAAAAATTATTCACTGAAAGAGTGGTGAAGCATTGGAACTGGCTGCCCAGGGAGGTGGTGGAGTCAACATCCCTGGAGGTATTAAAAAAATGTCAGATGAGGCACTTGAGGACATGCTCTAGTGGGATGGTGAGGTGTTGACAGTTGGACGTGGTGAACTTAGAAGTCTTTTCCAACTGTGATGATTCTGATGCTGTAAATACACTGCCTGTTTTATTATAGTAATAAGATAGTCTCCAATAATCTATTCAGTTACCTTCAAGTGTAGAAGTGCACACCAAGGATACATTCTATATCATTCATCCACCTGTGCTGGCTTCTAATCTCCCACCTCAGGCACATCCTTATTTCATGATGCCTTCTCTGTCATGATTACAAAAATTCTTCACACCAGAAGTGAGGTCTTCTGTGATTGAGCATGATGCCTCTGACATATCTGGACACTACCATACAAAAAATAGAGCTTAAGGTCTGTGTACATTTTGCATATGGGTGGGGAAAGTCCATTTATGCCATTCTGGGGGCAAAACATCCCTGCTAGAAAAAAACTGTGAGACAGAGTGCTGCAAAGTTCACAGTGATAACAGAGCATTTCAATGCAGTCAGAGGTCCTACAACTTTCCAAAGGATTTTTTTTTAACTTTCTTTTCAGTGCAGTAGCCTGTGGTGGTAGCATAAGTCAAAACATGATGCTTCTCCTTTTCTACTGTAACTCCCCCCCCTCTCATGCCACCTTTCCTGCTCTGGTCAAAACAGCTCAAGAGATGCAGCATTAATGAATGTGGTCAGTGAAGTACTAAAAGGCACTTTCCCTGCACCATAATACTAAAACCTTAGGGACAGGAGGAAATGAAAGGGGTCTGCCATTGGTGATAGAGAATAGGGGTCCCTGATGGCCAGCTGGTTTGAAGTGCAGCCTGTGCTCTGCTGCTAACCCATCTCTGCCATGTCCCCAGGAGACAGTGCTGGACTGAACCATCCATCATTATCAAGCAGGGTATAACGCCTTGCCATTCCTCTCACAATGGCAGATAAAGAGGGAAATAGGCAGTTTAAATTTCACCAAAGCCAGGGCAGTGTCAGGACAGGTTTAATCAGATGGCAGACTCTCCTGATTACATATTCTACTGTTAGCTCCCAGGCACAGACAAGCTGATATTCTGGGCTCTCCCTGAGGTTAGTCTGGAGTCACTCAAAACATAGAATATGTATATGAAAAGCAGTAATCTCTTCCTTGCTGGATCAGAAGCACTTAAAATTGTATTCTCTGCTTGACCGCCCTTTGAACGTGGTCCTGTGTTCTGTGCAGTTATTTATTTCTGTATTTTGGCCCTGTAAATATATATTTAATACTACCACTGTGTTTAGGATTCAGCAAGGTATGTGAATCTCTGATAGGAAGCTAACAAAACCACAAGGGTTAAATCCTGATTTAAAATAGGTGGTAACACAGTGCCCCACCAAAGCACAGCCTCTTTGAAAACCACGGGAGGCTTCATTTTAAATAAAATGTATGGGGGTGTGTGAAGCAGGCTGGCTCCACTGACGCATGAAACTGCTCCCTCATGGAACATCATTCACTGATGTCTTTAAGGGGCTGGGCCTTAAATTTTCTGTCCCTTTATAAACCTCTGGAATTGAAGGTACCATTCTGCAGAGTATTCGCAAAAGGCTGATAAGAAATATTTAGCAATTTTATTTACACTTTAACATTAAAATTAAATTTATATAATGTTCTGCCTCCTCACTGTCCCTTATTTCTGCTTGGTCTCACTGTATATCACTTGTTGCAGGAGTCCCACTGCAGTGAAACGAGAGTCATATCAAGGTTAGCCTTAATATGTACAGCAACATGGTTATTGAAATAGATAACTCCAAATAGAACTTTTCCCACAGTTGTACTACTTCCTGAGATCTGCTCTGTTCCGAAGTGATGTGTCAGAAAGAAATGTGACATTTTTTTCCTGGCTGTGTGACAGTCTCAGATAATTTTGTTTACTTCTGCTAGAGTCCATGTGTAACACTTGACTGCACAGAGTGCTGACATTGCAGCAACTACATGGCATTTTCAAACTTTATGGACTTGAAAACAACTCAGTAAACACAAATTCATTTACAGAGATAATGTGTTGTCCAGTTGAAGTTACTCATATGTAGGCACAGAGAACATCTGCAAAATGCAGTTGTAATACTTCAATACCTTACTGAGCAGCTGTAGCAGAATAAACCCACAGGATTTACAGGCTTTATTTCTGGGCTGCTATATAATTTTTCTTGAGTCTTGGGCATACTCAACACAGAGTGCTTCCATGAATGGAATTTACATACAAACATCTAGAAATTAAATAAATACTTTAAAAATGCTGTTATCTTCAGTAAGTAGGGATGGGTACAGCAACCATGACTAGAGGCTGCAGGGCTCTGCAGAAATGCAGCTGTAGCCTTCCTTTTACTTTGCATGGTGCCATGGAGGCTGTACTCTCTGTACTAAAGGACAGATGCAGTAAAATTATGCATTCATAATATATTACCCGTGTAATATTTCAGAAAATGCCCTGAAAAATGGAGTAACATGGTGCAGTAAATCTAATTTAATCAGAACAGTGTGGATGATGATTGTTGGCATACTTCAGAGGAAATACCATTCTTCAATGGAAGCTGTTGTAGATGAATATTGCATACAAGAATTAATTAGAAATTTCCATGTGAAAATCTTTGTTGGGAAAGGTTGTTCTGTGGAACCTGCTTGCAATGCTCCTCAGAAAGGACTGCTTTAATTAGCCTGGGGAAGAAATGTTGTGATCAAAAATATTTTAAAAGTAGAAATTGCTGCTCTTATCTTCCCTGTTTATATTCTGAGACATCAGAAATTTTCCAAGTTTACTCTTCTTCTAGATCCTAGTCACTGGCTGCCCTCCCAAACCGTTATTAAAGTTTGGGACTTCTGTAAATATATTTTAGAATCACAGAATCCCAGAATGCTAGGGATTGGAAGGGACCTTGAAAGATCATCTCGTCCAACCCCCCTGCCAGAGCAGGATCACATAGAGCAGGTCACACAGGAACAGATCCAGGTGGGTTTTGAATGCCTCCAGAGAAGGGAGACCCCACAACCTCTCTGGGAAGCCTGTTCCAGTGTTCTAAAAGGCTTTCCTGAAAGGAAGACTTAGGATGAACTAAAGTAATGGTGACAAAAAAGTGGAAGAATTAAAAAAAAAAGTGGGAAATAAACGAGGAGATCAATATTGATACAGTCAGAGTTAGCTGCATAGGAAGAAAATGCCAGAATTTTGCATATTTAATGATTGGCTTTTTCTAGTTGGAAGGATGAGTTAGGAGTCACTGTGGACAGCTCTGTGCCAATGCCAGCTCTGTGCTCAGCATCAGCCACGGAGGTTAACAGAAAGGTAGGAACAACTAAGGAAAGAAAAAGAAAGAAACCAAAATAGAAAATTATGTTTTACCCTCATAAAAATTGATAGATATTTTGTGTCACTAAATGTTGGTTCTGCAGCTATTTCTCACAAAGAATCAGGAGTGGAACAGGGAGATGTGCAGGGAAGAGTGGCAGATGAGACCAATGGATTCCATGAGGGGACAGAGAAATACAATAGTAAGTATGGAAAAAAAGTTACCAAAGGAAGAGATGAGAGTTAAAAACCCAACACTGTAATCTGGAAGTGCTGCTTCTCATAACAGAGAACTAAGGGAAACAAATCAAATTACAAGGCAGAGTCTGAGACAGACAAAAATACATTTGTCTGCATAAATGTACTGTTAAACTTATTGCCACATAATGCTGTGAAGGCAAAATGTATAAAAGGAAGTTTAAAGAAGGCTGGACCGAGTCACAGGAGCCAGTCAGAGGCTGTTGAGCATAATGGTTCAGTTGCAAATTCTCCCTTAAGTTACAGTAAGATGAGTCTCCTTAGATGGCTACCATAAGACAGAGTTACAAACATCAGTCCTGGTCTATCTATCATTCCTTTCTCATTTTATGGAAAACAGATGATGAACCTCTTTTTATGCAATCCAGGTATCTCCATTTTCACCTGTAATACATGATGGTAATGCCTCTGTAAAAAATGCCGTAAGCCATTACCGTTAGCTGTGAAAAAAGACTTCCAGATGGTCTGCTGCTAAATAAAGCACCTTTGTGTGCATGGCTGCAGGTAAGACACGTTCATCAGTATCCTAGAGAAACATTTTTATCTTCCAATTGTACATGCAAGTAACTGACTGAGTGTGGGACCAGTGAATGCATCGGTGTAGCTCTGTGCTCACAAAAGATCCACATTCAGTGGAGATTGAGCCACAAGCATGGCTGGTGCCTCCTGTTACCTGACAGGAGCAAAGTTCTGTATGGACACCTGGGTGAGAAGCCTTTGTTTCTGGAGTGCTAATGAATATGTTCCACGGAAAACAGCAAGAGCTGTTATTTTTAAGAGGTCTCATTGTAGAAATGAGTCTTAGAGACTCACAGGAATAAGAAAAACTTCTTTCCACTTTTCTCCTCCTAACATCCTAGTAAATCTTCATATTACATTCCCATAAATTGCTCATATTAATGCACTATTTGGAGTCATAACTTTACAGAAAAGTGAAAAGCAAATAATGAGCTTTTGGCTAACCTGACAGGACAAGGTTTATCCAGAAAACAAACAAAAAAGACTGTGCATTGTCACTGGAAAAAAAAAAAAAAATCTGAAGGAAAAAACAATAGAGGAAATTAGTTACCAAGAGTTGAAGAAGTCTCTGAAGGTGGAGTAGGTACCATGGCTGTTGTAGCATTTTTTTTTTAGATACTGTTCTATTTTCTTCTGAGTTTTGGAATAACAATGAAGTTATGGTGAGATACAATAAGACATTCAATCAATTCAGCAGTTCAGCTTGAAATTAAATTTACCCCATGAAAACATGCTTTCCAAAATGTAGTTGAAGAAAATGAAGGATCCTTTAACCAATTTCAAAGCAATTCAGCCTGAATGTTTTGCTGTAGTGCTCCCTTGGAGTCTTAAACTGTGTTCATAGTGAATGGCCCTGAAATTATCAAAATTGTTTCAGTTCAATTCACATGCTCAGAAATTTCATTCAGTCAAAACACTTCTCCATACTATTTTCTATAATGGAGGGTTTGGGTCTGGAATATAGTTGTTAAAGAATAAAATAAGTTTGCATTGACTTTTTGAACATAAATGAGTAGATTACTCATTTTGCCATAAACACTGAGCTCTATATTGTCTAAATTTGCTGGATACACTTGCTCTACCTGGTAGAAATGCAGTGCATCTCCGTGTCTCAGCTTTAAACTTTTGCATAAGGTTTTATCAACACAGGAAGGGTAGTGTGCAGTAAGACTGGGGTTCCTTTATCCCTAGTATACCACTTCACATCCCTGTGTGGCTATTTGCAGCAGTCTGAGGTATGCCTAAGGTTGGTACTCCACTGCAAAGTGAAGCTGAGCTGTTTTGCACCTATGAGGCAGCAGGATGTGCTCAACTGGTAGCCTGTTAAGGATTTTTGTGTGGACTCCAGGTACTGATCTCCTTCCCTGAACACTGATTTCTGTACATATGCAAACCTTAAAGCATGCAAAAGTGGCACAAGAGGACAATATATTTCATGAAAATAGTGAATGGGAAATACTGATTAGGGAATGGCTGAACTCCTGCCCTCAAATCAGAGATAACACTGTCTGTAAATAATGCCACCACCAGTCACTACATTATGAAGTCAAAAGGAAGTTAGGAAAGTACCAGACAGCTCATAGTTTCTGACAACCAGGTCTTTTAACTGTAGGGGATTCTTTTTTCCAAGCCAAGCATCCCTGTGATTGCTTTGAAAAAGGCACTTGTAAGAGAAAGACTTTCAAATGCCACTGTAAATCTGAATTACTCAAACAAAAAATTCCTATTCCTGTAACAGAACTGTATTCTGTAGTCTGCATCTCAGCCTTTGCTGAAATGAAGATTGGGTAGATTACTGAAATAGTCTATGGAGCAGATACGAGAAATATGGGCACTCTCCTCTGCAAAATACCGTAGATCTTATTCCTAATGGACTGAATGCAGATTTACACCTAGAGCTGGTGTCTGTAACACACTGGAGAGGAAATACTAAATTTCAGTACTCCTTTAGAGACCACTTATATGTTTTGTGTGCAAGTAGACACTAGATGAAAACCTGGCTTTGAAATCAGAAGACAGAACTCCTCTTCTGCCTCATTCTGGGTATTAATCTACCACTAGGTTATGGATCAAGAATATCTTCTCCTTTCTCAGTTCCTAAACCTTGTACTCTTTTTCACACAGTTGCCCAACTTACACTGGGATGGTGGAGAAACTACCAAATAACCAGGTGCTAAAGGTGGTCTCTAGGGAGAGAGAAGATGTCTATTTAAATTCCTTTATTCTCTAGAAAGCTTGCATCTGAGATTGGTCCCACTTTCTAGGCATCTATTCCAGCTACTGAGCTCTGCAAAATGTGCTGCCTTCTCATCATATTCTTACCTAAAGTCACTCTAAACCTAGTTAGTATTAACGGGTCTTTGCAGAGCCTTTAAGCTTGGATTCTGGCCAATGCCCCGTGAAGAATAAATTAAGAATAGGTGCTTCTGTTTAGGTGTCCTGTAACTGGAAAGTGCCAATTAATTTTAGGTGCCTCTCAGGTTAGGCTGTAGGTGAGAGAGTGGTGTGAGCCATGCTAATGTTTAGATTGCTCTTGTGATAAGATTGGCCATGCATATTGTTTAAAGGTACTAGAATTTTTATTTAAAACAAAATCCTAGATGCTGAAGGAACTGAACTGTTTTTTCATTTAGTTTTAATTTTCAGCTGTAAATACGTATTTATTTGCCAAAACCAAAGGAGATATGGAAGTGATAAGGAGATGTGAAACCCCCTGTAATGAATGAATAAAATCAAATCATAATAAACAAATAACAAAGTATTCAAGCAGCTGGTTGCTGTAGGCTGGTTGCAGTGCTGGATTAACAGCTGATGATCTGAAAGGTTTCTTCCAACCTAAACAGTTCTATGATTCCAAGAAACCATTGTAATGCTGAGATATACTGGGACATGAAATAACCTGGCTATGAAACTAGTGGAAGAACCTTCCCTTGGGAGTTTTAAAAGCAATCTGCAAAAAAACCAGTAGAGCTATGTTAGGCATTGCACTTAATGAGATGGGCAGACTGGGTGAACTAATTAAGCAAGAAGACATGACAGGGTGTGCATTATGGTCTCATAATGACATGCTTTGGTGCCTTTAAATGCAAGACAGAGTGCACAAAACTGTTAAACACCGAGCTGTGTCATTGCTAGACTTTACAACTCTTAGATGACCTTAAATTATATTTCTAAAATATTAATTTCCAGAGGTAAAACAACAGCTATTAGAAAGAAATATATTCCCTAGATGAAGCAATCACCTTTCTTTTTTTTTTTTTTTTTTTTTTTAATAATGCACTGTAAGGTCATATCAAGGGAAATTGTCTAGACAGTTTATTTTACTAATTCTTGGTGACGATAATAATTAACATTGTTAACAAAAGCATGGTAGAATGCAAACATTTCATATGTAAGGTTGAACTTGAAATGCATGTAGGAGGAAGAGCTCCTTGGGAGGGAGGAATTACATCCCTGTTACGTCCTCCCATTACCCTTCCTTCCAACTGCACTACTCTATGCAGACAGAAAGCATTGGGGAAGTACTAAAGAGAAGATGGGTCCATTCAGCGACTGTCATCTTGCAAGCTTAAGACCCAGAATTTTCATAATGGGTTTCAGGAATGTTGTTTTCTTTCCCTATTTTCAAATGTTGTTCCCCACCCCACCTGCCAACACAGGTGTCTGTCAGCTGCCCGAAAGAGAAAGCAGGTGAATGACGGAGGTGCCTTTCAAGAGGTTTGCAGGTTAAATACTTGTGTGCTAATACTTCAAGCATGAATAGTGATGACAGTTCCTACTGACACCTTCACTATGCTGTACATTTCTGAAGTGCTTTATCAACGATTATTTCCAAAAGTGAGTTTAGTCTTTGCCCTAGGAAAATCAAGGGGAAAACTAATGGTGACTCTTGGTGGAAAGGAAATGTTTATTATTACTCCTCACTGGCCACAGTCAACTCCCATGTGGCCATTTCAGCATTTCCAGTGGGTAGCACTGGTACACCCTGGGTCTGCTTGGTTCTCTATGGGCCTTTCCTCTCCATGAAACCAAATAAAATTTGAAGTATGCAGCACTTACTTTAATTGCTTTGTAACTTGAAAGTCTGTGTCCCAAAGGCCAGACTCACACAGGCCCACTTGTGTGAACAGACCTGACAAATCACCTGTGTTTTTGGAAGGTTTAGATCTAATTACATTTTAATTTACTTTATTATTTAAGTACATTTAGTAGCCCTGGGACACTCCATAGCACCTTGTATTTTTTTTAATGGGTGACTTTCAAAACTTTGATACACTTATTAATTGGGGTATGTTCACTCCTGACAAAACATTTGCAATTACAAGGAAATGTTTTTTGCAGTTTCTAAAAATGTTACTGCACTGAGAAAAGCCAGGAAGTATACTAGGATTTCTGCAGGATTTTAAGACTCTTTGTGCTGAAAAAACAACTACTGAAGTTCATGTCACATTTCACATGTGAAAAAGACAAATTTAACTGTGTAGGTAGAGTTTTTTAAAAGGAAAATAGTTCATATTGAATTTCCACCTTAAAGTATCAAAGACTTGATTGCAAAAAAAGCACAAAACCAAACCAGGAGTTGTTCTTTTATTATTTTTGTTAGTCTTGTCTGAACCCATATGCTTCTTGATCGCTGTAGTTGTGCCTTTCAGATCCATGTAATGTAGAAGTAGAGCACTGGAAATTTATCATTATTTATTCAGAGGGCTGGTCAGTCATACTGTAATTATTGTTAATGTATGTGTATTTATTCCATAGGCAGAGAAAGGGTAGTATAGCCAGTCAATCCCCATCACATTCTGAGCATGGTAATCCTGCGTATTTCATTTTCAATGTCAGCATTGACTCCATTAAGTCACTTGAAACTCAACATTTTCTTAAAGTTTGTGTTAATATTTCCTCCTAAGACATCATCACACATCCACCCAAATATCCAAAATTTAGATGAGATAATAATCTGGTGACTTTATTATGAACTTGGCCTTATCTTTCAACAGCTCTGTTGGATCCAGTGTTGGCTGAGGCTGTGTTTTCATCATCCAGCTGACTGGGTGGTGCTGATTTTTTTTCCCTTAGCACTGAAATTTTACTGCAAGCCTGTACATGCATTATACAACTACATTAGTTGCCATTTCTATGCAGCTATCCATAAGGCAAATATTTCCCTGACTTTTTTTATTCTCTATATTTAAGTACCCTCTGAATGTTCAGTTGAAGGTGATTGGATAGTGCAGCAAGGAACATATCTTTGAAGAGATTTCTATGGGAATTCTCAGAGTTAGGAGACAAATAACCACATTCCTCTCAACAAATAGATAATTACTAGACAGGCTATAATCACAGAGGTTACCAAGAGAAGGGGTAGGAGAAAAATGCAGACTCCTTGCAATATGCAGAAAATAAATGTGTCTTAGGACTCAATGCAAAGATTAAGACCTAGTGATCAAAAACCTCCATTAATATTCTGAAACAAGTAGTTACCATTGTATCTACTTTCTAATAAAACCCAGAAAATACTTGTCTGTAATTCTGGTAATACAACTGCATAAGATAGAATTATCAATTACATATTTATATGAAAGCACAGGGTTTTGATGAAAGGCTTTACTCTGGCATTTGAATGATAATGGAGTAGTTCTCCTTGCAGGGCTTAGTCAGTAGCACATTTCATTCATTTGGGGGGCAAGAGATACCTTTGTCTGAGCATGCCCAAGGAATATTAGTATTTCCAAAGCAGAAGGAGGTAAGAAATAGTTTTGAGGATGGAATTTTGAAACTACCTCTTATTGGAAGCGATCGGTAAGAAATCCTGGAAGAACAGAAGAAAGAGCTGGTCTTACATTTCAACTTACCCTCAAGAAAAGTTTGGGGCATGCAAAGGAAAAGGAGTCAGCAAATCTAGCCTTCTGTGAGCCAAGGTAAGGACGTAAGTTTTGCTCAGAATGAGACTGACAAGGCCATGAAGCATCTAATCATCCTGCCAGTTTCATGCTGCAGGGGTAAGAGGAAACTTTGGAGCTTCTCCAAGTAGTAGATGTGTGCATGCCTCTATTTTCACTTCCACTCATCTCTTTCTAAAGCTTTTTCAGTTGTGTTATTTGTATTTGGTAAATACATTCAATATTTTTCTTTCATCTTAGCCTAGCTTGCATTAAAGGATCAGTAAAGGTGATCTCAATATAATTGGGAAGGTACAGATGAGTCTGGGAGTAGGTAATTCAGTTATTGTTGACAATAAATGTTTTTCAGGACCAGTGGTATTGGGGAAATGTTCTTGTTTTGTAGTACAACAGTGTGGACTTTGCCTCAACTATGTGGAACCAAAGGAAGTATTAAGCCAAATTAATCTAAAAAATATGTCAGCTACAGGGCCAAATCTTCTATGTATAAGAAATTGATTTGCACAATGAAAAAAGTATCCCAATGACAAAGTAGATCATGTCATACACAAAGAACCTTTGTGGCTCTCAGTTTCTGCTTGCTATGACGAAAGGTCTTCCTCAACATAAGATGCCATGGAGACTGAGATGAAGACCTTAATCCCTGCTTTGCTAACAGAACAGATCTCTAGACACTCAGGGAATGGGATGTTTGACACACAGGGCTGGGGACTGAGGTAGATGAAGGGGTGAAAAGTTGCTTTTCTGTAGCAGCCCAGCAGATATAATCCTATTATCTCCTCACAATTATATCACAGGATATTAATTTGCTGAACTGGCTTTGATTCAACTTCAGGAATACGGGCTTTAGGGACTGCTTACCATGAAGCACGTGACCTTACAAAAGAAACCCCCAACAAACAAACACAAAACAAACCACAAAAAAAAACAGTGAATAGTTTTATGCCCAGAATAGAAGAAAGTTAGCTCAGTTAATAAGCTGAGAAAATATAGGGAAGTGTGAACCCTCTGTCTTCTATGAACTTGTAAAATGCTGAGACAGCTCCAGGAATCTTCTTGGACAGAGTTCTATTTCATATTTCCTGTCTTCTACTTCTCATTCCATATGCTTCTAATGCCATGTGCTTCTTGTGATGGATTTTCTGAACACCAATTTTTATGTTAGGGTTGTATCATCAACATGCATTTATTTGTGAATTACTGGAGTATGTAGGTCACAGATTACTGATCTGTATCCGTACAGTATAGTTCAGACAGGTGTATTAGCGAAAGTGCAGTGTCTCACATACTGCTGACAGTAATACCTGCTGCTGGTCTGGAGTGGTGAACTTCTGAGAGATTGCACTATTTCTGTGTGGTCATTGATATGTTTCAGTTACAGGGGGTACTAGCTAGCATGCATGAATGAAATGAAACGAAATGGAAGGAATGAAAGGAAAATCTCCTTTCAAAGTTCTCCCAGACAGAGCTACCCTTCTTGTTCTCTTCCTCGGGGTGTCAGGAGGGTTTTGTGCTGGGGCCAAGACCTGGTAAAAAGAGGAGATGATGTTGGTAGCATCCTCAGCAAGGGGTTCACCAAGTGTTACTGATGCTACATTGTACCTAGTGAACCAAGCAGGACCTGGGCTGACTTCTGATGAAGTCACTGGTTTGTCTGTTTCCCGAGTGCCTAAGGGGACACTGAAGTACGATGTCACTCAGGCTTCTTCATAATTCATGATAACTCAGCCCCCAGAAGCAGAACAAAGGAGATCTGAGTGAATTAATCAATTTCTATTGCCTAATTCTCCACCTCTGACAAATTTTCTGAACTGCATCATTGCATATTCCAGGTGAAGACCCTGTGAAATCTGCAGAAGAGGGCAACAAATACCAGCTGCAGGTCATTTAGATTTTAGTGCAGTGTATTTCTTTGTGACTGTAAATTAAAGATAAGACATATAAAAAATAAAAAAAAAGACAACTCTCATTGACCTCAAAATGTTGTTAACTTCTCTTATTCTCCTTCTTGTAAGTAAAATACTTCAGCTTCTGTCTCAGGAGAAATAAATTGATGGTAATGCCGAAAGACAAAATAAAATAATTATGTTTTCAACACAGATATTAACTTAGAAGTGGCCTCTTAGGGGCTAACACATTACCTGCAATTTTACTTTAAAATGACATTGTAGTTGACTATTATTCATCTGCTTCTTTTGTAGTGTACTAAATAAATTACACAAATAGTTGTTCTATTGATAAACACTCAATTACCAATAAATTTCAAGCTCAAACTGATGAGACTGCTTTTTAGACAGCGCTCTAATTAATCCAGAAGGAGATGATTCCCAAAGCAACCTCTGCAGTCATTAAATCGTATCTACTTACTCTGGATTCTACCGATCAAGGCAATTCATCTCTTACAAACATCTGCTTTGACTCAGACTACACACCTCTGGGTATAAACTAGAGAAGCATTTCTCTGGCTTTGCATTATTAGGTTTAAAGTCAACAAAAAGATACCCACTGACTTAGCAGACTTTGTATTAGGTCCTTGGCTGCTGTGCTAAACATCAGGGAAAACGATAACTTATCAGTCCTGTGCTCTGTCTGGAATATGACTGTGAAAACTGTACGTAGTGTCATATGGCTTCTTACATCTTGATAGGCTCAGCTGGGCTACATAACAGAAAACAATGAATAAAACAAGTACAACAGGGTCTGTTGCATATGATACAGAAATACCACAGCAAGGAATCCTGTTTCACTGCTTGGCTTGCAAGACTCAGTCTATCCTCCAACACTGTTGATTGGGAACTTAAGTGGATGCACAGATAAAACTTGGATCCAACAGAATCTATTACTTTACACTCTGTGGGAAAGTAGGTGTATTCCTGGGTCTGTTCCAGCCCCGGAAGCAGTACAGCTGTCTTCATGATGTGCTTCATGTATTACAAAACACCCTGCTGGACTTGAGGCTTTGTATCCCTAGCATGGATGAACAACAGAGCACATTATTTGCTTACAGATAAATGAGAGCTGGCTTTATTTGCCAGTCATGAAGCTGTACTTCTAATGGATGTGGCACATAAACTTGAAGGTATATATGGGGTTTTTAGACTGTAGACTTTATGGGATGCTTATTGACTTCTTTATTGTGAACAGAAAAAGAGCACTGGCAAAAAAAAAAAAAATTATGGGTTCATCACATGTGGAAAACACCCAAACCTGTAATATCCAAAAGTTCTTAATAGTTGTTTTTTTGGTTTTTTTTTTGCTTTACTTTCATTACATATAGAAAACAATTAGAATTTTAGGGTTTTTACAGTAACAATTTGAATACTTTGTTGCATTGATTTAAGAAGACCTCAACCAAACTATTGAAGATTAAGGGGAAAAGAAACTAAAATACAGACATGACAATATAACAAGCAATAAGTAAGAATATGAGTAAATATGTGAACTAGAAATAAATTAAAATAGTATTCTATTGAGAAAGAAAGCTGTGGAAAAACTGAATAATATTCTTCAATACAATCAAAGTAAGTCTTAAAGAAAGACAAAGAAAAAGTTAAGGAGTGTTCATTGTCGGTTGAAGATACTCAAGCCAGTCCATCTAATTCAAGCTATGGATCCATTTAATCATGTTGATCTGTTGAAACGAAAGCATTTGGATTCAATGAAGATAGTTCTGATATTCTTTATACTGATACTATGATAATGGTTTATTTTAAAATGTTGGCCACATTGTTGTCTTTAAAAGTATCTTTTAGTCTATCCTTCTACTTCGTACACATATGGAGAAATCCATCAATATCAAAGGGCCTTAGAAAGACAGACACTTTGGGCAGAAATTTTGCACAAGTCTCTTGAATCTGCTTGGAAATCCAAAGACTCGGGGGCTTTTCAGGACTCAGCTCACTCTGACTATTGAAAAATTGGCCAATTCACTAAGAAGAAACAGTATTTGAATACTTTAATATATTCTAATCAAGATTGGATAGTAATTCATTCCAGGCTAATATTAATGACAAAATGTATAGACTTTTGGTATATTTGCTGTCTAGAATGTTGAAGCTCCATTCCTGTTATTAAACCTGTGCATCTTTACACTAAATGGAGCTCATCTACAGACACTTAGGCACATGAATAATCTTTTCACATGAATATCCTCCTGAAACCTGCAGAATACCACTTGAATAAATAAAGGCATGTTTATGCATTTATAGGGTTATGTTTAATTCCCAACATGCATTTATTTTTCAATATGTTACTGATCCAGAGGTCACTATTAAACATTGCTATGCATTGCAAGGCTTGAATTCAGGAAACAGTGTGTTGCAAATTCCTATGTATCTCATGGGATTCTGTCCTTTCCAAGGAAACTGTAGTGAACAGCAGCCAAGAAGTTGCCTAGTGCAAAACTGAACCCAAAATTTCTTTTCTGAGCTGAGCTAAGAAAGAAAGAGCTGAGAGGGAACGTTTGCCTGATCCAAATGCACTGGCAGCTCGTTTGGTATTTTTATTTTGGATTGTGGTTCCAAAGCATAATCTTATTTTCACTGGCAGTGAAGATCTTAACCAGCACAGATAATTCTTGGCTTGGATTATGCTACCAAAATCTCAGCAGTTTGCCTGTTAAGCAGCTGCATTTCCTTTAAGAGAGAATTACCTGAAGATAGATTGATGACACCAATCTGTTCCAAGTCAGTTTCTTTTACTGTTAGACCATTTAACTATTGTTTTTCTCTGTGATACTGGCCTTTATTACAGTTTGTACACTTTCCCAGAAATGAAGCAAATAATGTGCAACTTGTAATAAAATGAAGCCTGCAAGCAATATTAGAAATCACTCAGAAGGCAGAGAAACTAGAATATTTGTTTCTTTCACACTTGGAAAATACAGAGCCAGACAACATGAATTGCAGATACTTTTCTTACCTATTTCACTCTAATTTACACAGGTTCAACAAGTTCTGAAACATGGGTGAAAGGGCAAGATAAGAAACTGGAGCCAGCTTTTGTGTATATTCATGAGGTGGGATTGCTGGCAATGAATTTTTAAAGAGGCAGAGACACAAGAGGAATGTGGTTGGGTGCAGTGGGACACTTGCTTGGGGTTTGGTATGAGAAACCCAAGGAAGAGCTTTCTTGTTGACCTTGAAAACCAATTCACTAACAGGGTAATAAACTGAGTCAGGTGGAGTAATAAATGTAATATTGTTATTATTATCAGCTATATTTGAAAAGCTATTCTTACTATTTTTATTTATAAATATCTTCAAGATGACAAAATACTCAGAGAGGCCAGATATGTACCTTGACAAAGACAGAAATAACAGATGCACTACTTCCTCAGGAAATAAACCCAAACCACTAATCTTTCTGTTTGATCACACTAAATTTGGCTGCAAAAGGTAGAGTTGTGGCTCTTCATAATTCTTGATAGAGTATTTCTTTGCTCTGTCCTTATGTCCAGGATATTATGGGTGGAACTAATTTCTCCTTTACTGTATCTGGAGTATGGTAGCTGGACAACAGTAAAATATAGGGTGCATAACCTGCACATCTGAAAGTGTTTTCATATTCTGGTCCACATTTATGGCATGAGCAGGCTTCTATTTTTTTATCTTTATCAAAGAATTTTTAGTTTTAAGAAATCTGCTTTAACAAATCAGATGTTTATGAGAACCTGGGCTTAGGTTAAATCTCTTAAATCTAGAATACAGCCTGAAAAATTTTCCTCCAATTTCCAGCTTGGTGCAATTTGTTCTGAACATATCAGTAGTTCAGCTTGTCCTGCTTTTTAAATGGTGACACAACAAATGACCAGAATGTGGTTTTGGTGTTGATCCAGTAAGAGAAGCCTTACAATGACCAGCCTGAGGCAGCCATTTAAAAGACATTAAATAAGAAAATTTTAAAATGATGCAGCCTGAAAATTTCACCATTCTTCATGCACTCTTTGTGCCAGCTCTTTGCTCCTGCAGCAAAGGGATAACTACGTAGTTACTAAGCCCAAACCTGAACTCCAGTCAAAGCTCAAATTAACAGTGAAAGACACGCAGCTCAATAAACTGAAAACAACAACAACGAAAAGGTAAAAGAGAAGAACCAAGCAAATTGTATGTTTAGCTTCAGTATCTAAGTCTTATCTATTCATCCAATGTTTGCCATGCCCTGTCTTTCTTGTGTATTCTGTGTAGCTGCAAAGGTAGGAATGGGGCCTGGACAGCAGGACAGCTTACTCCAGCCAGCAACACTAACAGAGGATGATAACGCAAAAGAAGGATTGATCCTAATGGGAAACTACAGGATTTTTCTCGTGACCTTTGTCATGAGGTGAAAGAAGCAGCATGATTATTTACATAGGTATGCTGCCAGGGAATTCCCTGAAGTGGTGAGATCTGGAGAACTCCTAGCAAAGGTGAGTGCTGTAGGTTGCAAACCAGACCTTATCTCCCTTTGCTCCTCCCAGTTTCCACCTGGTTTTAAACATGCTTTCATCTCTACTCCTGCTGTAGCTTTAAGTAGGAATTTATTCTTAGTTCCTAACACAAAATCAAGAAAAGAGTGTTAACCATAACTCTTACAGAGTTTTAATGAAATGAAACAAATAAATGCCTTAATCTAACTTTCTTTAAATAAAGCAAAACATTTGGAATTATTGCCAGTCTGAGAAAAGGAACTTGTGCTTCTACTACAAATGAAAAGAAACATTCCAACTTAAAATAGCAATTCTGGCTCTGCCCAGGCAACCTGAGCAAATGTAGGAATACGGTTTCTAACATCTGGAATCAGTTTACACATGTCCGTCATTCAAAACTGTATGAAGCAATGCTGCTGCTTTGCTTCATTCATGTACACGTATCAGGTAACTGAGCTGCGGTGAGGAGAAAGCAGTGTTATATTCCTTTAAGTTATGTGATTTTTGGGGTAGTGTTGTTTCTGATTTTATATTGTTGTTTGTATAAGATATATATTCCTCACGAATAATTAAATATGTGTTAGCAGAAATCTGTTAAGGGAGATGTATTTTGGTTATTCAAGTACACTAAAGCTTGCAGAAATACTGTGTTCTGCAAGTTAACTGTAATTTTCAGGAAGCTTTCAAAATGTTTACACATATAAAGGGTTAGTGGAACAGGTACCTACCAGTCACTGATGCTATAGCATGTATGAACGGAAAGGAAATTGTTCAACAGTGTGGGTTTTGGGTTTTTTTTTCCCAGTCTCTGTAATCTGCAGTGAACCATGCACTGAATTTCTGCCTCTGGTGGTGTAATATTCCCTCTACCATTATAATATGCTCTACAGAAGGTAGAATACAAATAACACGATAAGAAACATTTCCTCACAATTTTACTCCATTTCTTCCCTTCGTATTCAGGATAGTAAAACACAGGATACCAACAAACGTATCTTATTTCTGAGCTGACAATAAGGGATGGTAAAAAGATGGGGGGGCAGGGACCTGTCCATTTAGATAGTTTAAATTACAGCTTAATGGGCTAACTCCCCACTAACCTAATTTTATATTCTTGATCCTCAGCTCTGTGTTTCTGATCCTGCTCCCACGTGGATTCTCTTGCAATTCAATATTCAGAAAGTGCTTCTCTGTTTTATCTTTTAGGGACTCAATAACATTCATAACCTCTCCATAAGAAGCTGACCTCCTTTGCATATGACCACCTGATATTGAGAGGCATAACAAGCATGAAAAACGGTGCCCCAGCTGTAGTTGGGCTGTGTCAGACTCTGCTAGACAGCTGTGGAAATCCTCTTCACATTGGATCCCTTGAAATTACACTGGACAATAGTACTAATAAAGAAACCTTGCATAGGGATATAAGACTCAACCTCAGAGATATGCTTAATGACATATGTCTAAATCAGTGTGTTTTAAACAGTGGTCCTGCATCCAGCACTGTTTCTAGCTCTTCTTCTTCCACATCCTTAGCAGTGGCCTAGCTGTATCTCCAACCCTGTATCACAATTGTTATGAAACACTTCTTCAAATGACCTGAGAAGATTTGTGTGCTTTTCTTCCATTAAAATGCAAAAAAAAAAAAAAAGTAATAATGGGTGGAATAGAGAGATTATAACAGTTCATGCAGGATCACAGAATGGGAGATCATATAGTTCAACCCCCCTGCTAAAGCAGGTTGTCCTAGATCAGGAAACACATTCTCCTGGTGCTGGCTTTTTCACTGCTTGGGTCTGTGCACCGAGAGTGAAATTCTCTTGATGTTTTTAGGAAATGGACAACCTGTATTGCAGTGCAGTGCTCAGGTGTAGAGAGGGACTTCAGCTAGCACCACAGGCAAGACAAAGATTAGTGAGTGATTGAACCATCTGATAGATTACATTTGTTTTGTGATTTTTATTCTGGTATAAATCTAATGTAACTTCGTAAGAATACGAGACATTAGTTTGCAAAGTCTTTGGGGATTCACTGGCCAAGATGCACCCTCCTTTTAGACTTTCAGATGAGCTATCTGAAATAGGATCTTAATCCTTTTAGAAGCTTTTCCTGAAGGAGATAGTGGTTTTTTAAACTTTGAGGATTAGCTTGTTATGGGAAAAGTCATTAAAGTTACCCCATTTATGTTTTCTAATATTGAAGGTTCAGGTACAGTAGAGTATAACCAAAACCATCAGATTTCCAATTAATTGCCTCCCAGTCTAACTGCTTCTGAATATCTCAACTGTTGAATCTTTAAAAAATGAAATAAGATGGAACTCAAATAAAATGGAAACCAAAGTTATTTTCCTTTCCTTTCTAGAAGATACAATGG
Source organism: Megaceryle torquata (assembly GCA_024611175.1). Classification (NCBI taxonomy): domain Eukaryota; kingdom Metazoa; phylum Chordata; class Aves; order Coraciiformes; family Cerylidae; genus Megaceryle; species Megaceryle torquata. The sequence continues at coordinate 36,639 of JANIJG010012687.1, forward strand.
TAATTTCACATTTCTGTCCTATGCTATTATTTTTCTCAGACTGCTCCTCTCTCTGAGAAATGGTCTCATCCTCTGGTTATTAATTCAGTGGTAACTGTACTCAATAAAAATTTGTAAGAGATCAAAAAATAGAAAGCATTTACTTTTTTTTTTTCTTCTTAAACATGGAATTATTTTAGGTCACCAAGAACCTTCCTTCCAGGCATTTTTAATTTTATGTTTATATTTTTTAGCTCCATTAATACCTGGCAATTCTGTTGAAGCTAGAAATAAACCATGTGGTTTTATGCTCATATGTTGATCTGGAGTTTCCCATTAAGCTACTGGTGATTCTTTCCTTGGCGACTCTTTGTACCTTTCCTGTAAAGAAGGATGGCTTTGACTCATGCAGGTCAATTTTTTTTCCCAGTGTAACCTCTGTGAAATCAGTTTTATATTAGAAGTGCAGTGTTTGCTGCATGAATTTTATGGGCTAGGTATAGCTTCTTTCCCTCACTTGGGAGGATTTCTGAGATTCATTAACCTTCCAGAGCAAGTCTTATGCCAAACATTCATTTTCTCTTAGAGGCTGATTTAATTTAATATTCTCTACAGCAAACAAAGCAATAGTTCAATCTGAACAAAACCTTAGGTCATCCCCCAGTGAATCACTTACAGGTGGTTAATAGAAAGCAGTTTAAGACAGAAAAGGAAATACAGCAAAATGAAAATGCCTCTGAATGTTCAAGGGAGAAACCAATTAGTAAAGCAAGTCAGCATGATAGAGATAAAAGCACTGAGGGTGATTCATCTAGTTGTGGAGCCAATTTTACACCAACATAGTGCAAACTCCTTGATGGAGTTATGTTAGTGTAGCTGGTATCCCAAGCTAACTGTTTAATTGCAATTTAATGATACACCTTCGTCTTCACAAGTGTGTCCAGCTAAAACTATTTTCCATGGAGCTTGGAAGCAATATTCAAACAATGTATTTATTTTCATGAAATGTGCAGCCATAGAATTTGCATAAATTTGAGTTTCTTGGCAAAAATCCAATACAAAAGCTCTTTCAGTTTTCAGAGAATCTTTAACTTAATAGCACTCAGTCTGGAATAATATATAAGATAACTGGTTTTGTGTTCAGGTAGCTTAAACCCAATGTTATTTAGAAGTTATAAGCATATTAATAGTCAAAAGGAAAATACCGTCCATTTTTTGTAGGTATCTCCCCCCAAAAGCTAAAAAAACTCAAAATTTTATTTAGGATTAAAGTTCAACGCGATTCAAGATGTCTACAGTCTGGAAATACGAGTTTGAACCAATCAGTCAAACCTCCTCTAAACTGTATGCTGAAGTCAGACAAGAAGTTAAGCAGACATTTAATAATCAATTCCTAATAGTTTCCATCATTGGAACCAGACTAACCTGAGTATTTTTCAGCCCGGCTCCCATTACAAACAAGGTTTATATGATCACACTGTGCTTGTGTGCCACTAGGTTTGTTTTTCCATTTACTTCTGAATCCACTGGCCAGTTTTAAGCCAAGTTAACTGAGGGCTAACCTATCTGAGTTTCCACAAATTTTATGGAAACAGGAACTAAGCCAGAGAAGGGAAAACTTATAAAAGCCTCTGTAAATAACCTAGCTGAAGGAAAGGCTGTAGGATCAGTTTGTGCACTATTAGGCACTAGACAAGTTGCATAGAAGATCTTTTCTAATACCCTCTGCCATGAATGCAGCTTCAGCTGGATCTCACAGGATCCATGGCAGTGCCCAAACATCATGAAACCAAGCTCTGTTACTTCTGGATCATTGTTTCTTGGTGGTGCTGCTGTGTGGTTTACAATGCAGATTTGCTTGATGGGAAATGTTAAGTCCAGCTTGTCATCTGTTTGAATATTTCTGCACACTGTTACAAACTAGGATTGTTTTGTCATCTTTGGCTCTAGGAAGAAGAATGCTTGAGCAAGAAGACTGGTGTATTTTCCAGGAAGAAGGACACAGGGTTTGTCCCCCCACTGCAGCAATCACCACACAACTGGCCCAGTGCATTCAGTCCATTTTCTGCGGACAGTAGTTCCTGGCTTTTGCCTTCTGGAGAACAAAGGCTTTGTGATTTCCTTCAAGGAAGCAGGGTGTCAGCAGTCTTGTTTCTGGTTTCCCTGCCTCCTTCCCAGTGGCTGTGGAGACAGTTTGTTCATTTTGCTGCTGTGGTCTAGGAAGTGTTTTCTGGCTGAGCTGTCTGCTTTCCCCTTTTCTCAAGAACATTCTGCTCTAAACAATAAACTTTTAAAACACTAGAGAGGTTAGAGTGTGAGTTCTGGGACCCAAATGTTTATCTCATTTTTAAGAGAGTAAGATCCCACTTTCTGCTTCTACAGCCCTCACAGCCCCACTGGGAAATGCTAGTAGCACTACCAGGATTACAAACCTGAGCATGCAAACTGCTAGTGTATGAATTCACAGACCTTCACATTTGGTATGAAGGCCATGTTTACATCATTTTTCCTCTGCTGTGTGAAACCTAATAGCAAAAACTAATGGCATCTCTCAACATTCCTGCAAAATACCACTACCATTATTGAGCTCTGTCCAATTTTCACCAATCATGCAGGATCACACAGGGTGTCAGGGGTTGAAAGGGACCTTGGAGATCTTAGAGTCCAACCCCCCTGCCAGAGCAGGACCACAGGAAACAGCACAGGTCACACAGGAACGCAGACAGGGGGTCTTGAAAATCTCCAGAGAAGGAGACTCCACAGCCTCTCTGGGGAGCCCGTTCCAGTGCTCTGTGACCCTTACA
>JANIJG010012690.1:6153-28536 GCA_024611175.1 Megaceryle torquata
TTTGGCACTTGACAATATTTTTTTCTTTTAATCAGCAAGAGAAAATACCTATTAAAATTTATGATCACCAAGTGGACAGCCTAGACAGTTCATGTTTGGATAATATTATTTGGGCAGTGTTTCCTCAAAGTGACATTTATGGTCATCAGCTCTTAGATTCCATTTCCAAGCCTAACTGAGAGGGTCAGTAATTGGTGTACATGCTGCTATATAGTAGTCTGTGAAGTAGAGCTGGCTAAAAACAGCATTACAGTTTCCAGAAATTTTCTTTAAAAAAAAGATTTTTTTTTTCTGAATCAGGCCTAAATGAACATACCAAGAAATAAAAAAATTAAAAATTAAAATTTCCTGTGATTTGGAAGCTTCCCAAACTTTGCAGCTGCTCGGTGAAATGAGATCTGAGCTGGGATACTGGCAAGAATGCAAAACCTGTCAAACTGCATTCAGTGATTGTAAGGTGCACAGTGTTGACTCCCTTCTCATAATTGCAGCATGTATTTCTAGCATGGTACCTTGTCCTTTCTCCTTTTCCATGATTTCACATGCCAGACAGTTAGTCAGTGGCTTGTTAATCTGATAACCAGCTGCTCCTTGCACATGGGTCAAGGGATGGACGAGAAATCAGGGTTCTGCACAACAGCTCAGGCAGGGCTTTTGAGGAAAGGGTTTATGCTGAAAAGAGCCCTTAGAAGATGTACTATTTGGCTACTGTGCATGTGTATCTTAAAATCTCTCTTAACATGTAACCATCCATAGGCATATCAAGGACAAGGGGGTCAATAGGAGCAGTCACCATGGTTTTGCCAAGGGGAGGTCATGTTTGACCAACCTGATAGACTTTTATGAGGACATAACCAGGTGGATAGATGATGGTAGAGCAGTGGATGTGGTTTATCTTGATTTCAGTAAGGCATTTGACACTGTCTCCCACATCATCCTTCTGGCTAAACTGAGGCAGTGTGGTCTGGATGATCAGGTAATGAGGTGGATTGGGAACTGGGTGTAGGAAAGAAGTCAGAGAGTTGTGGTCAGTGGGATGGAGTCTAGTTGGAGGCCTGTAGCTGATGGGGACCCACAGGGGTCGATGCTGGGACCAGTTCTGTTCAACATATTCATCAATGACCTGAATGAGGGCACAGAATGCACTATCAGCAAGTTTGTTGATGACACCAAACTGGGTGGACTGGCTGACACACCAGCAGGCTGTGCTGCCGTTCAGCAAGACTTCGACAGGCTGGAGGGTTGGGCAGGAAGAAATGTGATGAAATTCAACAAGGGCAAGTGTAGAGTCTTGTATCTGGGAAAGAACAACCCCAGGTATCAGTATAGGTTGGGGACTGATCTGTTGGAAGGCAGCAAAGGGGAAAAGGATCTGGGGGTCCCAGTTGATGGGAGGTGACCATGAGCCAGCAATGTGCTCTTGTGGCCAAGAGGGTCAATGCCATTCTGGGGTATATTAAAAGGGGTGTGGCTAGTAGGTCTAGAATGGTTCGCCTGCCCCTCTACTCTGCCTTGGTAAGCCTGCATTTGGAGTATTGTGTCCGGTTCTGGCCCCCCCAGTTCAAGAGGGACATAGAATTGCTTGAGAGAGTCCATCACAGAGCCACAAATTTGATTAAGGGAGTGGAGTATCTCTCTTCTGAGGAAAGACTGAGGGAGCTGAGGCTCTTGAGCTTGGAGAAAAGGAGCCTGAGGGGTGATCTCATGAGTGCTTGTAAATACACAAAAGGTGAGCGCCAGGATGATGGAGCCAGGCTCTTCTTGGTGATGCCTGATGACAGGGGTAATGGGTGGAAGCTGAGGCATAGTTCCATGTAAACATGATGAGGAAGTTTTTCACTGTGAGGGTGACAGAGCACTGGAAGCAGTCTGCGCAGGGGGGTTGTGGAGTCTCCCTCTCTGAAGATGTTCAAAACCTGCCTGGACACATTCCTGTGTGAACTGCTATAGGTGATCCTGCTCTGGTAGGGGGGTTGGACTGAATGATTTTTCGAGGTCTCTTCAGGCCCCTGACATTCTGTGATTCTGTGAATGACACATGAGTCTCCAGTAGTGCTACATCAACTGGTACTCTAATATCTCTCCCAGAACATTCCTTGATACAGTACATCCTCATGAGTTGAGGAAAGTGTAATTTAATCTGCTGAAAACAGACATTTAGCTGAGAATGTCAGGGAGTTCCCAATTTTGAGTTATTCTCATTTTACATATTAAACTTCGAACCTTGAACTGAGTGTGGGGATATTTTCTGGGGCTGAAGTATTCTCACTGTAATATGACAGGCAATAAATGAATTATTATTTTCTGAGAAAGAATAATTTTATGACCAAATTGGTTTCCTTATAAAATGTATGAACATCTGCACTACTGAAATTTAAACAGATTCAAAGGAAGAAGCAGCTAATAGCAGGAGTGCCACAAATAGAAAGTAGCCAATCTCCTTCCAGAGGAAGAATCAATGTTGTTCAGGGTTTTTGGAATCAGGGAGAAAGGACAAGAAGTGTCCATAAGATAGCACAATTGCACATTTGTAATATGTACACATCTTGATCATCCCATTGAAGTTAATTATATTATATTATGGTTATTTTACTGAAAAAGTATATAGGAAGCCATTTTAAAAATGTATTTATATCAAGATAAGATGTTGGCTAGGGGAACTAGAGTCTAGGAACTATGAACCACAAAACTAGAACCATGACCTAAAAAACAGATTGGATTTATCAAAATTTTAAACATGGAGGAGAAAACAAGCCTGGTTTCATGGGAAAAGAAGAACACAGTGAAGCACATCATATAGCCTAGGGTACTTCTGATGGGGTGATGTGAATGAAGGGAAAAGAACATTGAGCTTGATACAAAGGGTAGAGAGGAAGCAGAGGAGGAGATAAAGGAAAGAGAGAATAATGGATGTAAGCTGGAGCACAGGAGGTTCCACCTTAACATGAGGAAGAACTTCTTTACTGTAAGGGTCACAGAGGACTGGAATGGGCTCCCCAGAGAGGTTGTGAAGTCTCCTCTGGAGATTTTAAAACCTGCCTGGATCCATTCCTTTGTGACCTTTGTTAGATTATATGATCCTGCTCTGGCAGGGGTGTTGGCCTCGAAGATCTCCAAGGTCCCTTCCACCCCCTGACATCCTGTGATCCTGTGAATGGCATCAAAGCACATTCATTCATTCTGTTAAATCTTGTTTTAGAGAATTACTGAAAGTTACAGAGCTGAAAAAGACAAAGAAGTTAAACAGCTAATTGAAACATGTACAGTAATGTTAAGATTCACATATTTAATTTCTGAATTTCTCAATTAATTATACTTTTGTCTTGTATCATACACATTTTTAATGCATCAGCTATTCAACCTTTATTGATATATCTACCATGAACTTTTCTGTTGTGATATCATATTTAAAAAAAGATATGCAATAACTAGTCCCATTTCTGATATGTCAGATCTAAACTTTTGCCTTTCAAAATTCAACATTTCACCTTTAATTTTCTAAATGCTTCTGTAATTGTCCATTCATCACAGTCTTTAAATAAAACTTTGAGTAAATAGACTGACACAATAAGTATATTTAAATATTATTTTTTTCTTTCTTATCAGGTGTGGCATGTATTTCACTAAATATGGTTAAAATTCATAAATATTGTTGCAGAAGATTTATTAGAGCAAACTCTAAGGTTTTGGTTTTTGGTTTCTGGGTTTGGTTGGTTTTTTCTTTGGTGGGGGGGGGTGGTTTTTGTGTGTGTGTGTGTGCAAATCTGGGATACACCATGGTGCTCTTAAATAGCACAGGGACAAAATGCATAACTGAAGAAATCAGTAGTCTTGTCCTGTTGTAGAGCTATCTGTCCTGAACACATGTTTCTAACAGGAAATACTTTTTCTCTGGTCTAAAATATTCTATTAACTTCTGAACACTTGCTTCAAAAATCCCTATCATTCCCTGTTTTTTCTGAAGTTGCAAAAAATATCTATGAAGTCAGGCCCCCTAGAGAGCAACAACAAGGCATCTGAGAGGCATTCATAATTTCTGTGTCAGTTGTAAACAATTTAAAAGTGTCAGACTTGCAGCTCAGATCAGTCCAACTGATACTGGATGTACAGAATTGTTAAATATATATGAGATAGACTTTCAAAATTATTTCTGTATCATATAAAGCTGATAATATGTTTATATAATTAGAAATAAGATTTTGGCATTGCCATTTGAAGGTTCACAATGTAGAACAATTCCAGTCGTTACAGATTATAAATATAAGACCCTTGTTTAACTTGCAATTTTTAGTTTTATCCCCATGTCTTTATAGCTTCCAGCTTAATCATAAAAATAAGAAGAGTTCCTGAATTTCGATTGTATCTTTGATCCTTGTTTACTGTTTTGATCTTGTACAAGTCATCAGTCTTCAGGTTGAATGTACACTGAAAATTGATAGAGCCCTCTCACTTGCAGTTCCTGCAGACTTCACTTCTGAAATTATCATGACATAGGCAATTTATCATCACAGTATTTTCTGTATAATTGCATTTAATCAGTACTTAAATTTGTCTTTGGTATATATAATTAGCTACTAAATACAGTTTAATACAGTTTTTAAAAAAAACCAAAACAACAACCAATCCCCAAAATTAAAAACACAGCAAAAAACTGAACAAGAATTCATGGCATTTATCCTTAAGAGTTATTATGTGTACATCCAAGTGGACCATTTGTATTTAGTTCTGCCCATTGCTCTTGTTTTCAGAAGAAATTGCTAAAAGTATTCTTTGAGGTTTATTAAATTTAAAAAAATATATATATATATATATACAGAAAATCCTGCTTCTTTCTACTTAAGAAGCATTAAACAGCTGGAGACCATTTCTTTGCTTGAATTCCAAGACATTCTAGCCAGAACTTATCCCAAAGGTCTTTTCTCAGGATACAATTCAAGTCTGTATGTGTTTGTATCCAGCATTTCTACCCTTGTGTATCCTTTGTGCTTATGTCTTTTATTTTTACAAAAAAGAACAGCTCCAGCAGATAGCATTTGGCATTTTGAAGCTAACCACTATTTCCATAAGCTTTCCTCCCAGCTTTTTGTCTCAGTGATAGACAGTCATTAGTCTCACCAGTTTCAATATGATTTAACCCAGTTTCAAGCATTAAAGAAGGAAAAGACATATATGTGTGTAGATTACTTTATATAATGACTCATGCACTTTTGGGGAAAATATTAGCAAAAATATGTAATAATGGTCATATATTTAGCAAAACAAGATAAAATAATGACAAAATTAATTACAGTACTCTTTTTGTCAAAAGAGAACTACTGAAACTTAAGCTAATGACACTGCAGTCAGTTGAAAGAAAAATGGCTTTGCTCTTCACTGGTCTAGAGAAATATTGCAAATGTTTCCTGAAAACATAATTTTTCTTGCACAGATAAGAAACTGTAGGAAGAGGAAATGCAGAGCTGTCTTTCTGAAAATCATGTTCAGGCACAGTTGTAGTATAATCTTCCAATAGATTAAATTTAGAAACAAATTATTAGGGTGGAGCATGGCCATATACCTATATAAAGAATAGGTATAAAAAGAGATGCTTCATGAGGATCAGTTGTTAAACAGCTGTTAAATAGCTGCTCCTATGGGTACAATCTAAGCCTAATTCTTAACTCATTCTCACTTCCAGGTATTTTTATAAAGAGTGTTGGGTAACTTTCTCAAATCAGGTTCCACATCGTTGTAGAAACACATAAAGTAGCAAGAAGTGACAGGGAATGATCACCTCAGCAGAACAGAAATTCAGAAATAACTGCTTTTCCAGTCTAGTGTTTTAGACAACACAGCTTTCAAGTGGAAAGTTTAATTCTAGTGCCTACCTTATGTATTAATTATGTAAATTCTGAACTTTTTTTTTTTCTCCTATACAACCCTCAGCATCTAACGGATGTCTTTGCTGTGGCTTTTCTTTCTTCAGCCTTCTTCCTAAATATATAAAAGACAGATGTACATATTAATAACTTCTACCTATGCCATACTATTTTAATGGGTTATTATTTGGTGACAGAGAAGCTACAGAAGAAGAAACCATTTTATATGTTCCTCTGCAACATGCAGCAAATTTAATGGAAGCTATTTTGAATGCAAAACTGACATCTGTACTTACATACTTGAAATCACAATGTTAAAGAAAATAATACAAAAGAATATACAGCTCCAAATAATAAATAATAATAAAAAATCCACTAAATTATTTACAGTTTCAGTTTCTAGCTGATATGTTATTCTCTTTTACTTTGATAATGTATGGATAGTAAGAAAATCTGGAAGACCCTAACAGTACTGATGCACTCAGGAACACCATCATAATCCAAATATGGTCTGTTTAAGCAGAACTTGATCCAGATCCACACTATAAAGAACTGCTTCCTCTCTGACTGCCACACTATCAAGTGGTGACTACTAGTCAAAGAGCAAGGAATAGCCAGAGACAGACTCTCAATTGAGATGCAGCACACAGAAAAGCAACTGGAACCCTACTTTCAAACAACTATAAATAGGAAAGAAAAATTTTCTTGGTAATTTCTAATTGTTTTTGTTATCACATCACAAGATCTCTGAATCTTCTTTCTGTACAAATATAATCATGTGGGATGAACAACACAATACACAGGAACCATTTATTAATTGTAGTTTACAAACAAAGTAGACGTTGGTGAAATCACAAAAACATAGCCTTTGAGAGGCAGATAATATTTTCCTATCTAATTTCTTTTTTGGACACTCCAGTAATTACTAAGACATTTCTGCAACACTCACTCAGAAGCAGTACTGACAGGTTTCTTGGTCTTGTTGCTTACTTCTCCAGAGAAGTGTCTGAAAAAAGCTTCAGTACCTGTTCTTGCAACAGCTGAGTTGTTTCCTTTAACAGTGATGGGACTCACATAAAGATAAGGTTGTTATACAGTGAATTTGCACAGTAAAGTTCTTTCTTGAGGAAAACAATTCATGCTCTTGAGTAGGAGGGAGAACAAAGAAGGATCAAAGTGGTCCCACAGGTAAACTCAATGATTCAGAAGTTGAAGAGAAGGCTGTGACTGGAAATGGGTAAGTTTGCCTTTCGGAATGTGAGTATATGTGTGTATGTGTGTGAGGGTTTGCGGGTACTTAAACATACTCCTTTCCATTCTGTGATTGAAAATTACAAATGACCTTATGTTAATGTAAGACAGTGTAATGATTTCCAGCCTCTTGAACCTAGTTTCCGCCCTGCACATTTACCATAAGTACAATTCTATTGTTTCATAATGGACAACGTTAGAGGAAAACAGATTTTTTTTTTAATGTTCAGCCTTTATTGTTGAAATAATAGATATTATCCATAGTATTAATTTAATCATTACAAGTTTTACTTTCTTTGACCTATGCTTTTAAGCTAATGGTGAAAGCTACTTAATTTTACAATTAAAGTGTGGACAGATAGAGATATGTAACATCAGAGGAGATGCAGATAGAAGAAAAATAATGGAGCAAAACCAAGAAACCATGGCAAGATTTTTCAAATTATAACACATAGAGTTAAGAAATGCCTTGAGACATTCTCAACAAATAGCAACAATACTTCATTTTAATTCACATCAGAGAAAGAGACCAAGCCTGAAAGTGTAGCATCCACATTTTGTCAGAGAAACACATTTGATATCTTGACTGAGAACGAAAACAAATTTTTCACTGTTTAGAAGCTGCTGCTAGACACATGGTAGACAGTCTTTTTGGTGTACAGAAATTTTCTTTTTTTTTCAAGTTACCTTTAAATAGAATTCTGTACTCCTCTGAACTTCTGTTCTTTACTAATAATTCAGTCTGTATTTCTAGTAACTTAAAAGAGGCTCATTAGTGTATATATTTGCAGGTTTTGCAAGAACCCCTCTTGTTATTATCACATTACATAAAGTCTTGCAAAAAATGTTGAGCTTCTGCATGTTAGTGCTGTATAGCCAATGGCAAACTGAACATCTAGAAAGATATCACTTGGACTGAGAGAAAATCACCATGTGAGCTGTGATAGGCTGTAACCAAGAAGAATAAAGGTTGTCTGTGACTGACTACAACCATAGAAAGTTATGATATAAGGTCTTTCCCATGATTCATAAGAAAATACATTAAATGTGTTCCATTTTACACCCACATGTTCTTTTTTTCTGTCAGAAACATTAAATAATAAAGAAAAATCCCAAAACCCACAACCAGGAAAATAAAATAAAATCCAATGGGCTGTAACAAGGATTTTACAGTTATAATAAAATTTTGCTAAAATAATGTTTAGAAATCTAGAGTTTAATTTATCATTTTCCATCAAAACCCAGGGTTTAGATATATGTGTTGAGGCAGCATTAAGACTGATATTTGAAGAAGATAAGTATCTTGTTTATAGTAGTAGCAAAGCAGCTGTTAGAAAGATAAGAAAAATCTGTAACTGTTGAAGGAATGAGATGTCCTAAAATGGCCCTTATAACAGTTAAATGATTATTTATGAGGTGGACTTTTGCAGTCATAAGGGCCCATGCCTCTTTAACATGTTTATTTCCTATAAAACAAAAAGAGAAAACTAAGGCCAAAACAGAAACACTGGATTTTTATGCATCAGATAATTCTTTACATAAGGAAAAAGTTAAGCATAAATCTATGGGGAGTTTGAATAAGCTGTTATCAGCAACTGGTCATGGATAAAATCTGAGTAGTAAGAAATGCTTATCTTAAGCCAAAAGAAGATATGAATATAATGTAAAAGTGTGGGGATTTCTTTTATTTTATTTTTTAATAATCTGTTCAGACATTTGTGGAAAGTCTGCAAAAGCATGTGTTTTAAGATATCTAGGAGACAGTATGTCTAAAGCTTAATAAATAAAGCTGTTCACACACTATGCTACTTAAATGCTACATTGCTCTAAGATGCAGGTTCTCTTCTTATTTTTAAGGTAAATAATAATAGCAGGAATAGTGATATAAAATGTGGGAGTTTTGGACAGTAATTGCAAACAAATTAGTGATCTAAGCAAGAATGGAATGTATCTTTCCTAATTATATTAAAATATTTCCCTTATCCTTTTTTTTTTTTTTTTTTTTCATTAAAAAATGGCAAGGTCTTATGGAATTTTTAATTTTTACAGCTGATTTCTCTAGTCTTCTTTTCTGAATGGAATTTTCTGAACATAATTTAGTAGATTATGATTTTAAATCTCAAAGGCAAGCCTGGAAAACTTCTGCATAAATAAGTTTAGACTCAGAGTTTTCTGGTTCTCTTATAAAAACATTTGAAAGCCTCTCAAGCCTTTACAAATGATATATTTAATTCAGACACCAAGTGCTTATTTGAATGTTTAAAAAGAGGTTATAAATAAGTTTAAGTATTTTAGTGGTGTACATTTTTCTTAGGCAATATATTTTATACAGCATTTTATTGACTTTAATAAGTGTGAAATGATTTGAGCTATAATGAACAGTTTATGCTTGAGTGTACAAGGACCCTAGGTATTTATAAATGACAGGTCTACAGAATACCTATGTATGAAAATGACCCCAGGTAACTGAACACTGCTTGTGCTACAGGTATATATACAGCCAAATAATGAAATGAACCCCACAGAGGACTCTCAACATACTTGACATGAGGTAATTTATGATTACTTCTGGAATAAAGGAAGTGACATTCAGATTTCCTACAGATCTTTTACAGGCTACAGCAGAAGTTATGTCAAAAGCAAGACAATAGTATACTATTTTTTAATTTATAACCTAGAATACGTACATGGTGTGTAAAATTAAATATCTACACCAATGACAGTATTAGACTGTTTACTATTTTCATAAGTTTATTTGACACAAAGCATGGTACCATATAAACCAAATCTCGTTTTTCTACTATAAATATTCAGACACATTGATAAATACTCATGATTCATTCATGTGACCTGACATTAGATGGATTGTTTTTCAGAAACTGCATTATATATGTGTGCTCAACCTGTCAGCCTTCTAGGCAGAATCACTACCATGAGAATGATTACATTTTCTTTTTAATAAGTGAGCATTGTAACATTGTCCAAAGGCAGAAAAAAAATCTTCTCTCCCAAACAATAGCCCTGAACAGAAAATAGAAACAAAAAGGCCTTCCTTTGTAGGCTTCACCTACCTAGTTTCTCTACTCTTTTCCCATTATGATAATTGTTTTGTATTTTCTCCCTTTTAGAATGAACATAGAACTGATTGTCACTCTTGCTGAACTGCTTTCTGTGGCTGTGCAGCAGCAGAGATTGCAACCAGTGATATCAGCTAAATGAAGACTAATGCCTAGATTTAGTCTAGACAGCTCAGGTCAGTATGTGGGCAAAAGACCCACAAGTTGAAAGTCTTTGAGCTTGCAGGGAACTGCAGGGAATTCCCTAAAAATATCGTTTTATACCATTGGAACAAGGACACAACAATGAGACAATTCAGCCACTAGATCTTTTATACTTAGACACGTTTCTTTTTTTTTTTTCCAAAAAGATTTTTCTTTACTTGTTTACGTATAAATTCTCTAGTCACAAGCTCTTCAATACTGAAAATGCTGGGGATGCAGAATCTCAAATTTCTTTCTAGATGTAATAGTGCATGATGCAGAATGTGTCATGCATAGAAACATATGACCTTTCTAATACGAAAGCTGCTGCTGCTTCCTTCAGCATCTTGCCGGGGCCACTCTGATAACTACTCCAGAGCCCAGCTGTTAATATACCAGGCAATGCCAACAGCTCTGAGGTAATCCCATCTCTTTCAGGGACCCCAAAGCATCCAGTCACCACTTCCATGCTGGCTTCATCCCTCAGACAGGGTCCTTTATTTAGGCAATATGACAAATGAAAGTAGAAAATGAAGCAAATGAAGAAAAATTGGATAAAACCAACACAACTCCCTTCCTAATGACTAGGCATGTACCTGTTACAGAGTAGGCACGTATGAGTTCAAGTCATCTAGTGCTCTTCTTATATTAGACAGAGTTTGGGGTTTAGGATTTTTTGCTTATTTATTATTAACCTTCCACCTGGCATTTATGGGACATTTATGTACTGTAATTCGTTGTACTTGCTAATCAGATGATTATGCTGCTCCAGCTATTACACTTGCCAGAAAGTAGTAAGATCAGGCAGCTCCTGCAAAGGCAGGTGACTTGGAAGCAGACAGTAGTGGCGGTGTAGGGGCCACACAGGACAGACACAGGTGAGCACCTCTGGCAGTGGTCATTGAGTTCAGCCAAGAGTCCAGAATGTCAGGCCAGTCAGTAGTGATAAGGCAGATCCAATGTCAAGCTAAAAAGTCCCAGTCATGTTGGCAAGTTATAATATGGCTTAGAGTCAGAGAGGCACTAGACTGGGCACAGGTGTACCTGAAGTATTTTTCAGGCAGAGATCAAATGTGAGAGCCTAGAGCTTAAAAGCATCTCTCAGGTGCAGAGAGGCAGGTCATCCCTAGAGCTTCTCATGGCCAGAGAGAAGTATCTTCAAAGTTGTCCCTGAGACCAAGTAGCTTAACCCTGGGGGATGCAGAGATGACACTCAGGGCCCTCACAGCATCTAATGTTTTCAAGAACTGGATATAAGACAGTATTAATATAATAGGTCAACCACACTTGCTGCTCTTTTCCTAGTGGTACACATGCCTTGTATTTGGCAGGCCACTGGGCCACAGAATCCCCGTTTCCTTTTTATTTAGCCAACAGCTAAACCCACAGTCATCTGTCTTTCAGGTTTGCATTAGTCTTCTTTACACATACTGCTGTCACTGATGATAAATCACTAAGGCTCGCATCAGCCTGCAAAACTATTGTTTTCTTCTTTCCATGAAAAAACTAAAGTCAGTGTTTTCTCAGAAGACAGGAATAGACAAGGAAGTGAAAGGAATGGGTATATGCATAGGTAGGTATGTTTGTGGTTATGTCGGCACATGTGTATGTGTTGTTTGGATTACTTTATACTTTCCAGTAAACACTTAAATCTGAGGAACAGAACTACATTGATACTGCTAGGTTATTGTGCTGACATCACAATCTTTAACACATCTGCAAATGTTATAAATCATGATTAATGATAGTACTTGTTTTTAATTTTGAAGTCACTTGGTATATGCATTTAAGCCCTTCTGAAGAAAACTTGTTTTTTTTTTTTTTTAGGAGGAAATGAAAGTGCTATCTCATAACAGGATTTTTGTAGAGAATTCCCCATAGTCAGTGGTGTCTTCATCTCCATGGGGACTGGGCACCTGCAGCCTATGGCAAGGCAGGGAGGCAGCAAGGGCAACATCTGACAATATGAGCTTATGGTAAGGGAGGAATGAGAAATAAGGGATTGAAAATTTGCCTGCTTCATGTTTGACTTCCAATTACATTCTCATATTTAATTTCTTATCAAAGCTGGACACAACCTCTGTGATGGTTTGCTCAAGCCCATGGATGCAGGAATATATTTTGTCTACACTCAGCCTCCTGTTTCATTCCAGAATGGGGTGAAAGTTTCCAGTTATCTGAAGAAATTGGCATATCCTTTGTATTCCTTTTTTCTTAGCTACTAGAATTAAGAGCTATTTTGCTTTCCTTCTTTGTATATACCTTGCTTGTTTCTTGGCTCAGATTCTGTTATGACATTTAAATAAAAAAAAAATACTATCTACAATACTTAATGCTTATTTATAACTCAAGTAAAGGTCATAAACTCTGATCTTTTCTTAATACTTTTTTATTTCCTTCTGTCAGGTTTGCGTTTTTAAAACAAAGAGTGGAATATTTGCATAAATAGGAATTATAAAGTAGCCTGGATGCACAGATAAATAACGTTTCATAATAGATACAAGCTTTACAGGATAGCCAAATAACAGAGGAAGACTAGAATAGAAGAAAATCTAAAGGAAAATAATTTTAATTATACACAAGAAGACAGAAATAAATTAAGACAGGAAATTGAAAATGTGTCTTTAATAGAGAAGATTTGAGAACAGAGAAGTTTCAAGCACATGGATTAGAAAAGATACTAAGGTCCAGAACTATACTACTGTTTGTGGACAGATTGAAGTTTATTTAAGATAGAAAAACAAACAAACCCAAATCAAACAAACAAACAAACAAAATTTTGAGGGTAGCTCATTCAAGATGATCTGAGACAAATGCTCGGAGAAGCTGGAAAAAGAAACAATGAACCTCAATGAGACTAATTCTGTTCTGTGGCCAGTAAAGACAGAAACTAGAGCTCAGGAAAAAAAAATCATGTCTTCATAAGTTTTGAGGACTTTTCTGAGAACTTATCAATGACTGTTATTTACACAACTTTTACCTTTGTCAAGAGTTCTCCCATTATGTAACTATCTTAAAATGGCCAATTTGAACAATGTATGATGTTATTTAATAAGGCCGAAAGCAGTGAGATAAAGTGAACTAAATTATTCTGGATCAGAAATTCTGCTAAGTTTTTGCACTTAACATCTTATCTACTCTTTTAGCAATTATAGATCATTTCCATTTTAAAAATAGCACATTGCTATACCATTATTCTAAGTACCTAGGGTAACATTTGTTGCTTAATCTGTGTTCCTTGTGTAATCTTGTAACCTAAAGACCTTGTAGAAAAAAGGATTCTATAATCATATATTAACTAGATTGTTTTAATTTAAATGAGCAAGATTGATTACATAGAGGCACATCTGGACTAACATAATCATAGTCTGTGACCATATTGGTCCTGAAATATAGCAACCCCTAGTAAAAGGCAACAGCATTTTAATTAACATGCTCTAATTGAAGTCTAGTTATAGATCAGAATCATGGAAACATAGAATGGTAGGAGTTGGAAGGGGCCTCTGGGGATCATATAGTCCAACCCGCTGCTAAAGCAGGTTCCCCTAAAGCAGGTTGCACATCAATGCATCCAAGCAGGTTTTGAAAGTCTCCAGAGGAGAGTCTACAGCTTTGGGGCAGCTTATTCCAGTGATCTGTCACTCGCACAGGAAAGAAGTTTTTTCACAATGTTTAGGTGAAACTTGCCCCTTGTTCTGTCACTGGCACCACTGAAGAGACCGGCCCCATCATCTTGACACCTTCAGATATATCTAAGAATCAAGAAGATCCCTTCTCAGTCTTCACCAGGCTAAGCAAACTCAGGTCTCTCAGCCTTTCCTCATAAGGGAGATGTTCCAGTCCTCTCATCACCTTTGTAGCCCTCCATTGGACTCTCTCCAGTAGTTCCTTGTCTCTATTGAACTGGGGAAGTCAGAGGTGGACACAGTACTCCAGATGTGGCCTTACCAGGGCAGAATAGAGGGTGAGGAAAATTTCCCTTGACCTGCTTGTCACACTAAGTGCACCACAAGATACCACTGGCCTTCTTGGCTACAAGGGCACTCTGCTGACTCATGGCTAACTTAGCAGGACTCCCAGGTCCTTCTCCATGGAGCTGCTTTCCAGCAGGTCAACCCCTAACCTGTACTGGTGCAGGATTCTACACTTGCCATTCTTGAACTTCATTAGGTTCCCCTCCACCCAACTCTCCAGTCTGTCCAGATCTTGCTGAATAGCAACACAGCCTTCCGGTGTGTCAGCCACTCCTCCCAGTTTTGCATCAGCAGCAAACTTGCTGAGGGTACACTCTGTCCCTTCATCCATGTCATTGATTAAGTTGTTAAACAAGACTGGACCCAGGACTGACCCGCGAGGAACTCTGTGAGCTACAGGGCTCCAACTAGATTCTGTGTTGCTGATCACAATCCTCAGAGTTCTGTTGTTCAGTCATCTCTCTCTCCACTTCACTGTCCACTCATCTAACCCACACTTCCTAAACTTACCTTTCAGGATGTTATGGGAGACAGTGTCAAAAGCCTTGCTGAAGTCAAGGTAGACAAGATCTACTTCTCTACCTTCACCTACCTGTCCAGTTATGCCATTATAGAAGGCTATCAGATTGGTCAAGCATGATTTCCCCATGGTGAACCCATGTTGACCACTCCTGATAACCTTCTTTTCCTCCACATGAATGAGCTGATCCATCGTCTTTCTAGGATGTGAGGTGAGGCTGACTGGCCTATAATTTACTGGGTCCTTCTTCTTGACCTTTTTGAAGAGTGGAGTGACATTAGCTTTCTTCCAGTCCTCAGACACCTCTTCTGTTCTCTATGACCTTTCAAAACTGATGGAGAATGGATCATCATTAACAACAGCCAGTTCCTTCAGCACTCATGAGTGCATCCCATGAGGGCCCATGGATTTGTGAGTGTTCAGTTTTTCCTAAAGGACCTCTGACCTGATCCTCCTTGACCAAGGGAGGATCTTACTCCCTCCAGACTTTCTCTCTTACCTTTTACCTCCAGGGACTGAGATTTCTGAGAGCCAGTATTAGCAGTAAAGACTGAAGCAAAGAAAGCATTCAGTATCTCCACCTTCTCTGTACCCTCCATCACTGGGGCACCCACCTCATTCAGCAGTGGGGCTACATTTTCCCTAGTATTCCTTTTACTACTGATTGCCTTGTAGAAGCCCTTCTTGTTGTCCTTGACATCCCTTGCCAGATTTAACTCCAAATGAGCCTTAGCCTTCCTCATTGCATCTCTGCATACTCTAACAATGTTCCTATATTCCTCCCAAGTGGCCAATCCCTTCTTCCACATTCTCTAAACCTTCTTCTTCCACTTGAGTTTTTCCAGAAGCTCGTTGCTCATCCATGTAGGTCTCCTGTCTCCTCTACTTGATTTCTTACTCAAAGGATGCACTAATATTGAGCTTGGAGGAAGTGGTGCTTGAATATTATCCAGCTCTCTTGGGCTCCCCTACATTCTAGAGTACTAGCTCATGGGATTCTTTCAAGTAGGTCTTTGCAGAGAGGACAAAGTTACCTCTCCTGGTCTTCACCTCCCCAGCCAGACCTTCTTTGTTCATTAGTACAAGGTCCAACAGCACACCTCTCTTTGTCATTTTCTCTACCACCTTTGTCAAAAAGTTACTGCCAATGCACTGCAGTAACCTCCTGGACTGTGTGTGCCTGGCTGTGTGGCCTTTGCAGTAAATATCAGTTAGTGAAGTCACCCATGAGACCCAGGGCCTGTAATTGTGAAGCTACTTCCATCTGTCTGTAGAAGGCCTCTTTGACTTCTTCCTGATCAGGTGGCCTGTAATAAACACCCACAACACTGTCACCTATATTATCCTGCCCCTTAAATCTCTCAACTCATGTTTCATCTCCCACTATGCTTGATACTTTCCAGCTGCTGTCTCACATAAAGGTCAACTCCACCACCTCACCTTGCTGGTCTGTCTTTCCTAAAAAGTACATAGCCATTCAGGACAGCATGTCCTGTGAACGTGAGCCATCTCACCATGTCTCTGTAGTTGCAATAATTGCATAGCCCTGCAGCTGCATCCAGATCTCTAGATCTTCCCCTTTAAATGAAGCTTAAAAAGGAACTAAGTAACAAGGGAGAAAAAAAATCTATTCTGTTGTTTGTAAATCTCTGATAGCAACTGCTTGTAGACTATGGGAGGTCCAAGGTGCCAGGACTAGTAGAATCCCTTGGCTGCTAACCATGTGCAGGATTACTTTATTTTCCTCAGATGTCTGTCAGAGCTTGACTCTCTAGCAAGTACAGATTTTATGTTAAATTTTGACTCTGGGTGGTACTTTCTTTACTACTGCTGACATTGGCTAACAGGGTATATTAAAAATGTCTATGACAGCCTCAGGAAATTCTGAACACAGGGATGTAATCCACAGAACTGTGCTATCAGGTTCAAAACCTAAAATACCTCTCAAAAGTATTGTTTTTTAAGGAGTAATTAAAACTAAAAAACTGGCTAAAAGTAGCTATTATCTTTTTTATTCCTATGTACACTATCAGTGTCAATTTTTAGTATGTAGCAAGGTACTACAAACACCTTCCAAGTAGGAAAAAAAAAAAAAAAAAAAAAGGAAAGAAAGAAAAAAAAAAGAATACTGTGCAGCTGTGAGGTACTTACTTTATCTGATCTCACAGTCACAAAATTTAGCAGTCATTTGTGAAACAGAAAAAAAATTATTAAATTTAGCAGATGTAAGAATAGTTTGTCAGGAGACAGGCAATAGGATGTTTAGAGAGGTTTCTTATTTTCCTAATAGCTAAAGTAAGTCAATAGAAAAGAAAAATTTTCTGTTTCTTTTATGAAGAAATTAATTCACAGGTACAGTACTTAAAAGGGAAATTAACTGAACCTGTAGCTAGCAGATATAAGAATATGCAAGTGTTAGCAATCCTTCTTTTCTGCAGCATCCCTAAAATTCCCTTTGACACTGATTAGGACATGACATCTTGCACAGTAAATAATGCTACAATTACTTACATATTCTTGTAAAAACAAACCAAATCCCTTATGGTATTATTAACATAATCGTAGTCCCAGTCTGTTCCACAGAATTAACCATTTTGGGGGGCAGGCCCCCTTGCTCATCAATATTTGAAGGCTGCAGGTGAGGAAACAACCTGATCATGACAGGATCTAGAGAGTCTGGAAGAAAAGAGGGAGATACTTATTCCTTTACTGGCTAGCAGAAATTTGCAGAAGTAGGGAACATTATTTTTTTTTAAATGCAATAAATGGAAGATACATCTTTTAGGAGATTTAGAGATGTTTTGCACAGTTCATTAAAGATTAGCTTGCCACTTTTGTATGGTACTTTGAAACAAAACCATATCATTTCTGCTGCCTTACTTATGTTAGTTATTAAAGTTACCCATTTCAATGTTTACAAAAAGCATCACTTGCTTGTGTGGGGAGAAGTCTTTTTGGTTTGTGTTAAGAGCTCAAGTGATGTGTCAGTGTCATCTGAGAACAACTTTCTTTGAAGACAAACCTTAAATCCCTGCAGATAGAGTCTAAGAGAGAAGCTTAAGTCCTTGAGGCTGAGAGTGGTGAGAAAGCCACAAAGGTGAGAGAAGACATGGCAGAAAATCACAACATCAAAGATGTCTGTCACAAAGGATGAGGGTGAATAGTTGAGAGAAGCAGTCGAGCATTGAGAATAAAGAGAAATAGAAAGGCCAAGAGAGACCCTGGAAGTCAAGAAGCATTAAAGATAGCTTAAGTGTGTATAAACCCAGGACAGCCTTTCCTGAGATTCCTGAGAAAAAGAAGATGGGAGTTGAGATTTTTCTCAAGTGATTTGTAGCTTTAAGAGAGCTTTATTTTCAAAAAGTCAGTTTTCCCTCGGATGCATCATCTGGTTTTGGAATTTAGGCCTAAAGGCTGTGTCCATCTGTCCCATAGGAACTATTTCAAAGTCACTTGTGGGCATGCAGACAAATTATAAAACATCTGAATGGGTATACAAACATTGTCACTGTTACATTAGGGAGTAACACTTCAAGGGTGCTCATCCTGGACACCTGCTCATGCTCCGTGATTAACTTACGGTGCGAAGCACTACTTCTGAGCTCCCACAAAAACTAGTCATATCAGTAAATTGCAGAGCACTCGAGCAGCAATGGTATGTCCTCATGCTGCATCCTAGTACAGGCAAACAGTTATGCACACTGGATGACTTCATCTTTGCTATAAAACAGTAGTTACAGCTTTTTCATGTTCCACATTTCAGACCCAGAAAGAGCAGGCCCAGGGACTTCTGAGGCAGCTTTGTTGCCTGTTCCACAAAGGAATGTGCTTTCACCAGGATAGCACTAAGAAAGTACAGCTATGACACCTACCCTTTCTGTGATCCTTAATTCAGAAAAATAGTTTACTCCTCTGGCAAAAATTCAACATTTGATGGAGATTAGCACTTCTGTGCTACTGAAATACACCTAGGAAGCAGAGGATTCAGCGAAAGATGGCACTAGCTACTCATGGTATGACTTTCTACCTCACCTACCTTGAAAGGACAGAATGAGTACAGCTCTGGGTTTGATATTCATCATTCAAAATGAATGGATTAAATGAGATGCATTCACTTTCTCCTCTGGAAAGTGAAAGCAGGAGATAACGACAGAATTAACTCAACTTTATTTATTGACCAGTAAGAAAACTGTTTATAAAGTCTTTTCTAATGTTTTCTTTCATAAAATTTCTGGCATAAGTATTTACTGTAAATGAATCATATGTTCCTACAGCTTATCTTGCAACAAATAATTTCAAGCATCAATTCTGAACTTTTTGAATATTGATAATAAATATTTATTCCAGTAGAAATATTTTGTTCAATCATAATCATTTAGCCATTTTTTTATTCTATTAAGTGAAGGCTGTGGTAATTTTCCATGAGGCCATATTTTTTGACATTTTTCCCTGCTATTTAATTCTCCACTTTGTGGAACCAGACACTCTTTGAACTGAATCTAATTATGTCTTTCTGCAACAATTATCATGACTGTAAATTCAGAGTTTGGCCTCTGAAAAACTTAATAAATAAGGAATATTTACAAAACGGGAAATAAAATCAGTCTTGCAACATGCTTTGTAATATGTTTATAATTGGTGGCAAATGAAAATGAGTCTGCCCCACTTATTTTCTGAACCAGTTCCTGCTTGTGTAATAAATTTGTTCTTCCTTTTTCTATTAGAGTGAATAGAATTGCCCTCTACAGCTCCAGTCTTGCAGACAGATGTGTCTTAAGGAACTAACAGTTCCTTAACTTCATTGAAACTACCAAGTGAACTGACTTAGTTGGGAATGCAGGTGACAAGGAAATTGAAACCTTTTCTATTACACAGTTTCTGGGTGACTTTCTGTCTAGATTTTTCTTCACTCCAAACCACTGGCCATTATTCGATCTTGCAGGTACTTAATAAATTGGTTTTCATTGCTAATTCTTCAGTATGTTTAATCTGATGGTGAAAATGCTCCTAATGTATCTTTTTTTTTTTTTTTTTTTTTTTTCCTGAGAGCTGCAATCTTTCTGGAAATACATACTATTTAAAAGCTCAGCTTTACTTAAAAAGAAATAGAAAATAATTTCTTGTCCTCATGAATACAGAGAAAATAAGAAAAAAAAGATTAAGATAAGTATCAGAGGACATTTAAAAGGATTTGAAAGTTGTTATTATTATTTAGCCTTGTGTTTTAAACCAATATTGTTATATACAAAATTTTGTCTCATTACTTCTTGAAATTAAAGGCTGATGAGGGACCTCTACAGGCTTGAGGAGTGGACTCATGCAACCCTCATGAAGTTCAACAAGACCAAGTACACAATCCTGCATCTGGGTTGAAGCAATCCCCAATATCAATACAGACAAGGGAATGAATTGACTGAGAGAAGCCCTGCAGAGAAGGACTTGGGGGTACTGGTGGATGAAAACTGGCCATGAGCCAGCAATGTACATGCACAGCCCAGAAGGCCAACCACATACTGTGCTGTATCAGAAGTGGGGCCAGCAGGTTAGGAGAGGTGATTCTGCTGCTCTGCTCCACTCTCATGTGGCCCACTTGGAGTACAGCATCCAGGTGGGGAGTCCTCAGTACAAGGAAGACATGAACCTGTGGGAGTGGGTCAAGAGGAGGGCCACTAAAATGATCAGTGGGCTGGAAGTCCTCTCCTGTGAAGAGGATGAGAGAGTTGTGGCTGTGAGTCTGGTGAAGAGTAGGCTTCAGGGAGACTTTGTTGTGTCCTTTTGGTACTTAAAGGGGGCCTATAAGAAAGATGGGCACAGTCTTTTTAGCAGAGCCTTTTGTGACAGGACACAAACAGGGTAACGGTTTTAAACTGCAGGAGGGTATATTTATGTTGGATATAAGGAAGAAATATTTTACAACAAGGGTGGTGAGATGCCAGCACACACTTCCCAGAGAAATTGTGGATGCCACATTTCTGGAAGTGTTCAAGGTCAGGTTGTATAGAGCTTTGAGCAACCTGATTTAACACAAGATATTCCTGTCCATGGCAGAGGGGTTGGACTAGATCACAGAATCACAGAATGTTAAGGGTGGGAAGGGACCTCAAAAGATCATCTAGTCCAACCCCACTGCCAGAGCAGGACCACCTAGAGCAGGTCACACAGGAATGCATTCAGTCAGGTTTTAAATGTCTTCAGAGAAGGAGACCCCACAACCACTCTGGGCAGCCTGTTCCAGTGCTCTGTTACCCTCACAGTGAAAAAGGTTTTCCTTAAATTTTTTTGGAATCTCCTATCCTTTAGTTTGCACCCACTGCCCCTTGTCCTACCATTGGACATCACTGAGAAGAGCCTGGCTCCATCCTCCTGACACTCACCCTTTACATATTTATAAACATTAATGAGGTCACCCCTCAGCCTCCTCTTCTCCAAGCTAAAGAGACCCAGGTCCCTCAGCCTTTCATCATAAGAGAGATGCTCCACTCCCTTCATCATCTTTGTGGGTCTGTGCTGGTCTCTTTTGAGCAGTTCCCTGTCATTCTTGAACTGAGGGGCTCAGAACTGTACACAATATTCCAGATGCGGTCTCACCAGGGCAGAGTAAAGGGGGAGGAGAACCTCTCTTGACCTACTAGATGATCTTTAAAGATCCCTTTCAATCCCAACTGTTCTGCGATTCTGTCATATTAGAAGTGAAATTATTGTATATCCTTCAACATTTTCATTAAGTATTGCTCAGAGATTCCAGAAAGCTTGTTTTCTAACAAGAAACACCACAAATAATTGTAATAAAATATTTTAAAATCTATTTGTTTAACTATTATTTGAAACAAAAAAAAAAAATAATTACTGTTCTCAAACATATTTAGATTTCTGTATAGTATAGCCATTTTCCTTACTTTTGCATCTACTCCAGTTACATCTTCTGTACTTGTCAAGATTTAGGGTCAGGGCAGCCCCCTTAGACCAATAACAGATGCTCTCTGTTAACCCACCTCCCTCCCCAAAGGGGAAGAGAAAGGGAATTAAAGGACACTTAACCAGTAGAAAAGGAAACTAGAACAAATTTAATAATAATAACAAAAATAGAATAGGTACAAATATATACAAAACCAGTATCGAACCCAACCCCCCTGATGGTAATTACATCAATGTCACCATTGATACTGTGAAAAAGTCACCGGGGGAGTCCCGGACTGGGCCCTGCTGCAGACAGGAGCTGTGTTCAGGAGCTAGATTCTGGTACTGGATTCAGGAACACACTGATTGGGATTGAAGACAGAATGGACAGAGACCTCCTTGGATGGACTCCTCTGAGGAAGGAACCGAAAGAGGACCTGAGCCAAGCCTAGCAAAGCTGGCAAAGTGGTCCAAGAGGGGAGAAGAACCTGGAAGCCCCCAAAGGGAGGGTGAGCAAGCAAGCAAGCAAGCTATCAAGCAAACAAAACTAGCAAGCAAGCAAACAAAACCAAAACTTTAGACCCTCCAGATCTCTCTGCTTTATACTGAATATGATGTATATG
>JANIJG010012693.1:0-62030 GCA_024611175.1 Megaceryle torquata
ACTTTCCCTCCAGTCCCTTCACCAGCCTCATCGCTCTCCTCTGGACCCACTCCAGCACCTCAATATCCTTCTTGAAGGGAGGGCTCAGAACTGCACACAGTACTCAAGGTGAGGCCTCACTGGTGCTGAGTCCAGGGGGAGAATTACATCCCTAGTCCTGCTGGCCACACTATTCCTGATACAAGCCAAGATGCCCTTGGCCTTCTGTGCCACCTGGGCACGCTGCTGGCTCAGGTTCAGCTGGTAATCAACCAGTATCCCCAGGTCCCTCTCTGCCTGGCTCCTCTCCAGCCACTCATCCCCCAGTCTGTAGCACTGCAGGGTGTTACTGTGGCCAAAGTGTAGGTCCTACACTTGGTCTTGTTAAACCTCTCATTATTGGCCTCAGCCTGTCCATGTCCCTCTGCAGCATCTCCCAACCCTCCAGCAGATCGACACTCTCCCCCACCTTAATGTCATCCACAAATCTACTAAGGGTACACTTGATCCCCTCATCCAGGTCCTCAGAAAAGATGTTGAATAGAACTGGGCCCCATACTGATCCCAGGGGGACACCACTGGTCACCAGACACTAACTGGATGTGGTACAATTCACAACCACTCTCTGTGACTGGTCATCCAGCCAGTTTTTTAACCCAGTGAAGGGTGTACCTGTCCAAGGAATGGGCTGCCAGCTTTTCCAGGAGGATGCTGTGGGAGACTTTGTCAAAGGCTTTGCTGAAGTCTAGGTAGATCACATTGACAGCCTGGGTCACCCAGTCATAGAATGAAATCAAATTGGTTAGGCAGAACCTTCCTTTTCTAAACCCATGCTGGCTGGGCCTGAGCCCCTGTTTGTCTTGTACGTGCCGATTGATGGCACTCAGGATGATCTGCTTCATAACCTTGCCTGGCACCAAGGTCAGGCTGACAGGCCTATAGTTTTTTGGATCCTTTTCTGGCCCTTCTTGAGGGTGGACATCACATTGGCCAACTGCCAGTCCTTGCCTTTCATTATTGCATTCCCCCCTTCATCTAGTAAGGAATGGAGATTTTCCCTGGCCCTCCTTTTGTTATGAATGCACTTTCTATTATCCTTGACAGAATTGGCCAGCTTAAGTTCTAACCAAGCCTTTGCATCTCTAATTCTCTTTCTACATGACCTTGCAATATCCTTAAACACTTCCTGGTTCACCTGCTCCTTTTTCCAAAGTTGATATACTCTTTTTCCTGAGTTCTTGCAAAAGCTTCTTGCTCAGCCAGGCCAGTCTTCTACCCCACTGGCTCATTTTTCAGCACGTAGGGACGGCGTGCTCCTATGCCTTCATAATTTCATTCTTAAAGTAAGCCCAGCCTTCTCAGGCCCCTTTGCATTTGAGGGATGCTTCCCAAGGGACTCTCTGAACCAGCATCCTGAATAGATCAAAGTCAGCACCCTGAAAGTCCAAGGTAGAGGTTTTACTGATGGCTCTCCTAACTTCAGTATGTATTGAAAATTCTATCACATCATGGTCACTGTGCCCCAGATGACCTCTAACCACCCCATCTTCCACCAGCCCTTTCCTGTTCGTAAACAGGTCTAGCAGGGCACTACCCTTGGTAGCCTCGCTTACCAGCTGCAACAGGAAGCTGTCATCCACACATTCCAGAAACCTCCTGGACTGCCCCCTTTCTGCTGTGTTGTACTTCCAGCAGACATCTGGTAGGTTGAAGTCTCCCATGAGAACAAGGGGTAGTGAATGCAAGACCTCTTCACGTTGTTGAAAGAATATCTCATCAGTGTCTATCCTGGTTGGGTGGTCTGTATCAGACTCCCACCAGGATATCAGCCTCATGGGCCTTCCCTTTCATCCTTATCCATAGATTTTCCACCTTGGTGTGTCTAACATTGAAATCAAGACACTCAAAACACTCCTTAGTATATAATGCTACCCTTCCACCTCTCTTTCCTTGCCTATCCCTTCTAAAGAGCCTGTAGCTGTCCACTGTGGCACTCCAACCATGTGAGTCATCCCACCATGTTTCCATGATGGCAACTATATCATGGTTTCCCTGGTGCACAATAGCTTCTAACTCCTCTAACTGCTCTTGTTTATTGCCCATGCTATGGGCATTGGCATACATGCACTTGATCTGAGGCCCGGATATTGCCTCAAAGATCAGTATGTCTCCCTAAGGCTTATCTTTAGCAGTCCTTGGTTTGTACTCCTCCCCTTCAGTTCTAGTTTAAAGTCCTCTCAATGAGGGCCACTAACTCCTGCAAGACTGTCCTTTTCCTGCGCTTAGATAGGTGTCCCCCATCTCCTGCCAGCAGGCTTGGTGTCCTGTATACTGAGCCACAGTCAAAGAACCCAAAGTTCTGCCAGTGGCACCAGCCCTGGAGCCAGGTGTTAATCTCTGAGATTCTCCAGTTTCTTCCCTCATCATGTTGTTTAGATATAAAAAAATGAAAAACATCTTAAACTGTTGCTCTACTTTAGGATGTTTAGACAGGAGATTTTTGGAAATTGTAAAGCTTAAGAAAACCTTTTTCCTGAGAAAAACCTCGGTAAGGTTTAGAAATAAATTCCAGTTGAATAGAAGCAGTCAATTAGCTTGCATTACTATTATTTTTAGACTTGATTTGGTGCTAAATGTGTCTATACAAGCATTTTTAAAGTAGAATATGCACAGGATGTACAAATTAAGACATACATCTGGAAAGAAAAGGCCATCTTCTAAAGAAACTTGGAAGTAATGGCTCATGATGTGAAGGTGGGATTGCTGGTTTTTTGTGTGTGTGTAATGTTTTGTTGGTTGCTTTTTTTGGCTTGCAGCAAAACCAGAAGACAAAGGATCTCATGGAAGACTTGGAAGTAGCCATTTTAAAAACATGCCAGTGCATGAATGAACTTAAAAGAGAGGTAAGTCTAGTATGCATAAACTGAATAAAAGCTTGGATTTCTTACTTGTTGTATGTGAAGTTGTAAAATAAAATCCTGTACCCAAAAAGGCAAGTATCTAGTTATAGGCAAGAGTAGCTAAATCAGAATGACATCAGGGAGCTAGTACATAGTCACCTTCTGCATCCTTACTTAGAAGGGGTTAGAAGTCTGTTGGATACATAGCCTCATTGTGAGCTCTGATAACAATAAATAAAAGTGTTTGGAAATACGTACTTTGTATATAATCATTACTTTAAATGTAAAGGCTTAGCTGTCTTTAGCAGTGCATGCATGACTGTTTTAACTACTTATTTGTAGCATGTGCTTAAATGGATAAACAAGATTTGCTGTTTGTTTGTACTTAACCTGCTCTGTTGATTTCTATAGCAGAAATGTGTTATCACAGAGGCCTCATACATATTTTTCTACACAGTTAGCATCTGTGTATATGCCTGTTACAAATCATTCTTTTCCTACATGCAAGCATGTAGGTATACGAGAGAGCTGCATCATTGTGTACCTGTGATGGCCTGCACTTGCTGATCAGTGTCCTTCCCCCCATCTATTAATGGATAGCACTGCTGCCTTGTCCTTTCCACAGATTGAGCCAAATCTAGAATTACTTATTTCTGGCAGCTTCTGAAATATTTGTAAAGCATTCAGATACTTTTTCAACTGATTCATATTATTGTTCCTTTAAAAAGATGGAGAAACGGTGACTAAGGACAGTGAGGTTTTCAATACTAGGCTGGAGAGCAGAGCAAAGATGTTAGAGAAGTATGGTAAACTTGCTTAGGCTGAGCTCTCAGCTGCCATAACTAGAAAACCTCAACTGCTCAGAAAATCATGTCGCATATTTTCTAATAGAAGCAAAATTGAGAAAATTTGTCTTCAGGATCATAATTTCTGCAGCTGTGCTGAAGATTTGTACAACGCTTTGAATCCATTTCAGTTGCTGTTAAGTGCTTTGCACTTCTGCTGATGGGCAATGTGTTGGGCTCCCAGAAAATGGAAGTTATGTAATTTGTGCATTTTTATTAATTTATTTTTAGGATCACCGTTATGTAGGAAGTCAGTAGCAGAGCTTTTCTGGAGTGATATTCAGCTGCTTTAACTGTAAGGTCACAATTTTTGAGTAGCATTGTTCCTATGTACCGAATGAGGAGGAAGGGTTCCCAGCTAAAATAGAATGTGACTGTATAGTTGCATAGATCATAGAGCCAAAGGTGGTTGGAATATAGTATGTGGAAGAAGTCATTAATATCTTGTATTTTCTTGCAGCTCCATAAATGTAAATTGTACTATATTGTCCTGACCACAGGTTTCTATTCATAAAAATGTAATGCAACAAAGACCACACATTTACCACACTTAAGTGAAAGAATTTTGTAAGGTGACGGTAATAGAAAATTTTCTTCTGTAAACCAGGTAACAGAGGTGGCATAAAATGCAAAATAGTGGGTTACCAGGGCCCTGTCTTGTAGCTCCTTATTAAAAGCAGCACAGGTGAAAATGTAGCATGCTGGTTTAGAAATTATGGAGCAAATTGTGTGAGCGTGGATTTCCAAACTAACAAATGCTAAGTTCTGTATGACTTGCTTTGATGACCTGTAGAGTATGAAAGCTAGCTTGGTAAGAGTTTTTTAAAAATGCACAGGATTCATGCCACTCATAGAAGTAAATTTAGGGTGTTAGGTAATTTTCCTTATTCTCTATGTAGTGATTGGATTGATCCCAGAGAAGCCATGCTTCTGTACATGGCTGAGGAGGACTCTCCTGGCAGTCTGACTTCGGGTGCTGTAGTGTCAGTCAGCAACCAGTATCACTATTGGTGAAATTCAACTGTTGTGACTCTAAGATGTTTTTGAGAGCCTGAGTGGCTGAGAACACAAGGCAGCCTTGTTAAAAGTAGTTCTTTTCCACCTCTGTCACTTTGTGGAAGAAACAGAAAGTATGTTCCTTCTTTGAGATGATTTTCCTGCTAATGATCAGAGACAGCATTAAGTAGAAGTAAATTTCTTTTTTTGGTTCAGGATGAAAAGAACCTCTAATGAAAAGGTAATCTCCATGTAGCCTATATATAAATGAGAATTTCTAGTTCCTACTTTAACATTACAACATTTTTTCTTCAGAGCTGATTTAATTTCTGAGATTAGTGGTTTGTGCTAATTGTCAACTGCATGCGAGCAACACTATATAAATAGTTTATAACGTGTTGTGAAAGCTTTTTCTTATTTAATTCCTCTTAAAAAACAGTCCTAGCAGGTTCTGAGGCAACTATTCAGGTTTCTTGCATGAAATGAAAAACAAACAAACCAAACTTAATGCTGGACTGCACAGGAAGTACTGCCAGGGGAAGGGGGCAAAAATAGGTAGAATCCAATGGAATTAAAAAGCCAACTTGTCATTCTGGTAAACAGCCTCCTCTATGCAGAGGCAAGGCCCACCGGTGTCACAGTTTCAAGCTCATTGATTCATAAGAACTTGGAAAATAACTTCCTTCTTGAACAGCCAAGTTTGTTTTATATTCATTGTAGTCCAGCAAAGTCAGTCTAATATTACAAGACTCATAACAGTCTTGTGAGCTTAAGAATGCTCTGTTACTTCTAAAGAGGTTGCTGTTTCGTTTTTACCTATGTTTTTAAAATGGGGCTGATTACAGGGCATATAGGTAAGCCTCCTGTGACTAGTCAGTCACTAGCTGTAACAGCAGCTGTCACTGACAGTCCTTCACAGCACAGTTTCAGAAGATCCATGGGTCTAAAAGTGTGTCTGGATTTAGGGATGTGTTTCAAGGGGAAGCTTCTCCTTACTTGTTTGGCATGTAGGGAGAGTGAGACTTCTCTACAACCCACCTCTGGCTTCAGTCTCCTTGAGGAAAAGATGCTTTTTAATTTCCTAAGGCTGTGTCACAAGCTTTTCTTTGCGTCACTAAGAATTCTGTTCATTCAATGGAATAGTTTAGTTTATGATAATCTATTTCTATTATGTTATAAACTCAGATGCTCTGTGGCTTCAGCCTGATTCACACAGTTTAATGTGTGTTCTTCATGAGAATTAGAGTGGGTTTGAGTTTTTTTTCCCAGCTATAACATCAGAAAGCAGCAGTGTGATAACTTCATGTCCTCACTTTATGCAGCTGCTCTTTTCCACTGTATTTGTTTGTGGGGTTTTTTTGGAGTGTGGTGGATTTAATCTTTGTACTTTGTATAGTAATTGACAGATTAAAGCCCCAGACAATATGCAGGCTGTATATGAGCTGTTATGACAGTCAGTCTTTTGCTTCTTGGAAAAATCCATCTGTCTCTTAAATTTATTTGACTTGGAACTGGATTAATTTTTTTAACTTTCAAGGTTCATCTCTCCTTCTTTTAATGCTTTACAAGGTCCACAGTGCAGCAACGTCTTTGGCAGCAGATCTGTTAAAATACCATACGGATCATATGGTTCTCAAAGCATTAAAAATCACAGGAGTAGAAGGAAATCTTGAAGCTGTAGCAGAATATACTTGCAAGCTCTCAGAGCAGAAAGAACAACTTGTTGAGGTGAGTTCACAGCAGCTTTCATTTTGTAAGGCATTTAGCAAATGAGTGACTGGATTTGTCTTAATCTGTTCTTTAGGAAGGCTTTGAGCTGTATTTTTAAAATTTTTATTTGATTTTATTTTTCTAGTATAGTGTTGAATTTTGTATTATTCTGGATAGAGCCTGGTCCAGAGGTGTCACTGTCTCATACAGTTTCTGTAGAAGGGATAAACAGTCATACCACATTCTCCTCTGGGATCTAGACTCAATCTGTATGTACATATTTGGGCTAAAATATTTAAAAATTAGGTTTCTAGTCCCAGTAGAGATGATAGTCTTTTCATTTCAAGCAGTAGGTTTCCAGCAGCATCTGAATCCAGAGACACATTTTAAGAATGCTGTGAATGTAAGGTTAAATTTCTTAATGCAGTGAATTTGACTATTTTGAAGATAGAAGTAGGTTTTGTCAGTCAAGAGGGCCATTGAAAGCCTTTTTTTCCTTCATGACAAGCAGTGTGGATCTTTCACATACTAAGACATTCATATTTTTCAATATGGTTGTATTCACACATGTGAAACGAAGAGGACTTCCAGGACTACTGAGAGATCATGGCTCACAGGAGTGCCTGTGGAGAGAATGTCTGGCTCATGTACCATGTTGCTCTCATCTGACAGACCAGCAGAAGTAACTGTGCCAGTAGGAGACATACAAAGTTACACCACTTGTGATCTGGAACATGGTGATGCCAGCAGCTGTACTTGCGTGGCATCTGATACTCTTTAGTTTAAAAAAAATCTGATATCAGATGGGGCTTGAGGATTCATGCCAGAAGTATGAATATGCAGAAGCAACACCCTTGAACTTCCGGGACTGGCAAACCAATGCTGCAGATTTCTAATTCCAGCTTTAACGGCCCTTTTTTCTGTGACTAGTTAGTGTTTCACTGAGACACTGATTTTGGGGTTTTGTTTTTTTTTTTTTTCCAGACATAACTATGAGGTTAAATAGGGTTTGTATGTGAGGCCTTATTGTATTTCCGATGATGGACAGTGCAGCTAGTTTCAGATGTACTGTCTTTTACATAATTCTTCTTTTGATTAAAAACTTCAATGTTCCTTCTTAGCCCATAGTTCTTACTTGAAAAGAAAAACGGATGACTACATTTTGCTTACCGTGAAAGGAAACAGTATATCTTCCCCAAATTAATTTGACGCTGATTTGCTCAAAGATAATTCAGTCCCCTGGCTGATGAAAGCCTAAATTTTTCACATGGTTGCTAATTGCTGAGTGAGCCTGTTCTGGTGAAATCATTTATGCTACAGTTTGTCCAAATTCTGTACGTGTCTTTATTACTGTCAGGTTTATTCAGTCATAAATACGTGAAATTGTTGTTATTTTTATTTGTTTTTAAGACTTTTCTCTCTCTTGATGATTTTCTACACATTCCAAGTCAGGATTTAGCCCTGTTTTTATTGTAAAAACTCCCTGAGAAACACCCAGCTCTGTAGTCCTCAAGGAGTTTCCGAAAAGACTGTGAATAACTTTGTGTGTATTTGTGCAAGCGCACATTTTCTCACAACTAATGCAACTGTAATTTTTACCATTCTTTTCTCTTTAAATTAAAAAAAAAAAAATTTAGATGTGTCGCTTACTGAGGCATGTTTCTGGAACTGAGCCCCTTGAGATTACTTGCATACATGCAGAAGATACCTTTCAAGTCACTGGCCCACAGGTATGCTTATCTTTTATCTGGCCACTTGGACAGAAATCAGTACAATTTACGTGTATGAACTATATGGAGATACACTGTTGAACTGTTCAAAGCAGTTCTAAGAAAGAGTTACACTTCAGTGCTGGACGGTAGTGAAAAGAATGCACAAGGAAGATCATCAAGCCTGCAAATGTCAGACTAATACACTACAAAGATGTAGTAGTAATAGTAGTAGTAGTTTAATACTGCATTTTGCGTGTGAAAGCATTTGTCAATTCAAGTGTAACACTGTGTACTAGGACATCAAACAGCAAATACTTTGTTTTCTGTCCAGATAATTTCTGCTGCAGAAACACTGGCATTACATCCATCTAGCAAGATTGCAAAAGAAAATCTTGAGGTGTTCTGTGAGGCCTGGGAGTCACAACTGAGTGACATGTCTATGTTGTTGAGAGAAATCAATGATGTGTTTGAAGGAAGAAGAGGTAAGAATGCTATAAAGAAATAAAAAAAATGTAGTTTCCAAAACAGGTAGTCTAAGAATTTTAAGTGTGACTTGGGCAATACTGTTTTCTTAAGAGTGCAACAAGCAGTCTCACATCCCATACAGCCATGTGGAATTCAGGTGGCAATACACAAATGCATTGGTATTGTATAGCTGTTGAGTTAGGATGCTTATTGGGTTTTTTTGCAAAGAAAAATAGCCCAAAATTTAAAGGCCTAATTTGTGTAAAAGTAGATACGTTTAATTTTCTGCACTGTGATTAATCAAATGGAACTGTTCAAAGGATACAAAAGCATTTGACATAGCTCTTTGCCAGCATTGTCCAAATCTTAGGGGTATAGGGCTTTCATCTCACCTTTTGGTTTGTCTAGGACATACCAGTTTCTGACAATTAAAACATAACTTGAATTATGTGACATGATTGATTAATTTCCTGTATTTCTGGGGAAAAAAATTAATATCTATATGTGTGTGTGTATATATTCTGTACTGTCAGCTTGCCTTGTATTCACTTCATAATGTAGTGAATGTAGTTATTTGATTTTTAAACTGCTGTCCTTTCTCCTGGATGGAATCTCTGATGACTCTGCACAATCTTGGGATATTTTCTCTGGTTGGTAAGTTTATTGGTATTTGTACAACATGTAGAAAACCTTGGAATCTTAAAAAAAAAAAAGGTGTTTACTGTTAGGATGGGGTAAATTGCCTTTAAAATGGAAGCCATTTTGTGTTTCATTTTTTCTAGCATAAGTTTTTTTTCAGATGATGCTTTAGTGTAGCCTGTCTTTTTGTGGCTATTGTGTTTGTTTCAGTATTCAAGGTATAATTGCATACAGGTAGAATGTACTATATAATAATGATGAATGTCTTGTATTTTTAAGAAAATCACTCAGGTTTAAAAGTTTAGATTTAGTTAAATACAGGGACTTCCATTTTTTTTTTGTATCTAAGATACAGAAAAAGTAAATCCTTATTCAGGTTAGATTACACTTTATCAATGATACAATTCATCTTGCTGTCAACATGGGACCATTTTTCATTTTTAGAGTTTATTCTGTCAGTTTAACTTTCTGTACTTGCTCAGGTTTTTGTGCGAGCAGCTCTTTTCTGCCAGCTTGGTTTTGAGGATGGTAAATCACCAAACACAGGGCGGTAATGTCTTAAATTGTTGCTGGTTGCTAGATGAATGTGTCTCTGAGACTGAAGACTTGTAAAAAGAAAACATATATTGAAATTCTGAGTGGGTTTGCAATAATTGTGTAGGGCAGGTTACTGGGAAGTTGAGGTGTTTGAGAAATACATGTTGTTAGCACACTTGTTCTTCCACCTTAGTTTGGAATGCCATATAAAGATGTGTAGCAATCAGAGATCCTGTTTATGGGCCTTTTAACTTTTGGTGGGCTTTTTGTTTGTTTTGGGAGCCAAAGACATAATGACTTTAAGCATATAATTAAATTTTATATAATGCAATTTGAAATATGGTCTTACTCTAATATTAATGTGTTACAATAAGCTTGGAATATGCAGGGCTGATTATGCAGTAGCTCATTTTTTTCATTTTCATACAATGATCTAGCAGGGCTGAATGATAACCTTTTTATAGATTTATATACACGTGTGCCTGTGTGGGGATACATATATATATTACTGTAGTTAAAAATAGGATGAGAATCATGCAGCCACGAAAAAGCATATGCTTGGCTCTCCAAACAAATAGTTCTTGAAGTGTTGTGACAGATACCCAGCCTTTCCTCTAGTTAGTAACTTTCTGTTTTCTTGTGGCTGTAGGCAGCAGAAAACAGACATTTTCTACAGGTGGTGCTTTCCATTTTCCTTAAAGCATCATTTCACAAGGCAAGCCAACATCATTGCTTGAAGGAGAGAGAAGAGAATGCGTAGGTCATTTGTTTTCTTTGTCTTGTGGCCAGGGCCAGGGTCTCTGAGTCTGGATTGTTTCATATTAAGTGTCAGGTTACCTCCTTGGAAATAATTTGGTCTCATATATTCACCCATCTTCTACAAAGTTTTCCTCTGTATCGTGGACTAATATTTTTGGTTTACCCGTTTTTCTCTTGTTGGACATCAGAATGACTCCCATCAAAAAAAAAAAAAAAGGCAGGGAAAGAAAACTTCACCCAAATAGCCACACATTTTTGCTTCTAGAAAATACCTTAAGAGTTACCTTGCCAGTTTCAATATTTTTTTTTCTCCTACAAAAAATAACTGATGATCCCATAAATAAACTAAATTAAAAGACCTGTTTCCTAAGAGATTATAAGAGTGGCATTCACAAAACATTTGCCTCCAAACACAAAGAATTTTCACAGTATTTTATAAGATTTTATTCTTCTCGTGACTCATGGTACTTGTCTTGATGTTGAGGTTGGCAAATGTGTCTTTACAGACTAAATTGTAATAAGAGCTTTATTCCTAGTAGAAATGTGATTGTGTGTAACATAAGATAGAAGGTTATTTTTTTTTCTCCTCAGTTTAAAAACTTGTATTTTTGTACTACCAATTTAAATGTTGGCTTTGTTAGAGAGTTCAGAATACAGTTTGAGGCAAATATTGAATGGTAACTAAATGTGCTGGACACATCAAATAAAAGAAGCATTTTTCTGATTACACTAGATTCACATCGTTTATACTTATTTCTTTGTTTTTATGGCCAATTGCATGACTCCTTATCCAGTATTTCTTTTGTATCAGCAAATCAGGTGTTTCTTATACTGAGGTTCAAAACTCACATGGATAGAGATACAGATTTCGCTTGCAAATGAAGCAATATTTTACTCAATTTTAATGTGATTGCACCAGATCATCCCCAAAGTGAGGAGGGCTTGTCTAGGGAAGAGGGGTGCACATGCACATGGAGTGGGGGAGGTTGGTGATCCACCACAGCCCAGTATCCCACACATGCATCTTGAAAATGTCTCTGTGCCATGCAGAACTGTACAGTGAGGTAGAGTTGGCCTTTTGCTTAATCTAAACCACTTACTAATCCAACAGTGCTGGTGTTTGAAACATTGGGTGGCTGGTCAGGGCTGAGGAGCATGCCAGGCTCCTCGAGGGTGGCTCCTGTCAGCCAGGAGACCTGCTTCAGCCCATGGAGCGATCAGTTTGTCCCCAGAATTACTAGTTCAGGTGAGATACTTAACTTTGAGGCTCTTGCACTTTGAGGTGAATCACATAATGAAGGCACCTCTCATTGATCCAATCTGTTGGACATCAGCCAATAATATTTTTTTCTAACTTTTTGATTTCAGCATGCTGGGGAAGAATGTGAATAATCCCTGAATTTCTCCCTTGTCATTTGGTCAGAAGTGATATAAGGGGTAGATGCAGGGAGAGCAGTGGATGTTGTCTGCCTTGACTTCAGCAAGGCTTTTGTCGCTGTCTCCTGTAACATCCTGGTGGGTAAGCTCAGGAGGGGACGGTGAGATGGGTTGAGAATCGGCCGAACAGTAGAGCTCAGAGGGCTGTGATCAGTGGTGAAGAGTCCAGATGGTGACCTGCAGCTAGTGGCATTCCCAAGGGGTCAGTACTGGGTCCAGTCTTACTCAACATTTTCATCAATGACCTGCATGAAGGGACAGAGTGTACCCTCAGCAAATTTGCTGATGATACTAAACTGGGAGGAATGGCTGACATACCAGAAGGCTGTGCTGCCATCCAGTGAGATCTGGACAGTGGAGAGCTGGGCAAAGACAAACCTAATGAAGTTCAACAAGGGCAAGTGCAGAGTCCTACACCTGGGGAGGAATAACACCATGCACCAGTACAGGTTAGGGGTTGCCCTGCTGGAAGGTAGCTCCATGGAGACAGACCTGGGAGTCCTGGTGGACAGTACATTCTCCATGGAACAGCAATGTGCCCTTGTGGCCAGGAAGGCCGATGGTATCCTGGGGTGCATAAAGGAGGATGTGTCCAGCAGGTTGAGGGAGGTTCTTCTCCCCCTCTACTCTGCACTAGTTAGACCACATCTGGAGTATTGTGTCCAGTTCTGGTTTGCCCAGTTCAAGTCAGACAGAGAAATACTAGAGAGAGTCCAACAGAAGCATTGAGGATGATTAAGGGACTGGAACATCTCTCAAGAGGAAAGGCTGAGAGACCTGGAGCTGTTTAGTCTGGAGAAGCCTGAGAGGGGATCTTATAAATGTTTACAAATAATCTGAAGAGTGGGTGTCAAGTAGAAGGGGCCGGTCTCTTTTCAGTGGTGCCCTGTGATAGGATGAGAGGTAATGGTAGCAAGCTGAAACACAGGAAGTTGCACCTCAACATGAGGAAAAACTTCACTGCGAGAGTGACAGAGCCCTGGAACAGGCTGCCCAGAGAGGTTGTGGAGTCTCCTTCTCTAGATGCTTTTAAAACCTCCCTGGATCCATTCCTGATGATCTCCAGAGGTCCTTTCCAACCCCTACCACTCTATGATTCTATGATTCTAAATGAAAAAAATATGGAAAAAATGTGAGAGAAAACAAAGGAAATAAGGAAAAACAAAGGCAGACTTGAATAAATAAAAGGAAGATCATAATATGGTGAGAAGGCTTTTCCTATTACAGCAACTTACAAACTAAGGAATTAGATGCCTGAAAAAAAATATAAGAGTATTCAGTTAATGGAATCACATATAAATTCTGTGATTGTGCTGATGTAATGAAGTATTTTCTGATGAAGTACGTCTGGCCTCAGCTGGTCTCTGCTTTTGAATGGTCTGGTATCTGTGGGTAAAGTGACGTGGGGTGTTTGCATGTGGTTTTTTGATGGGGCTTTTTGCTGTGTTTTTTGTTGTTGTTGTTGTTTGTTATTTAATATTCCAATAAATAAATAGTGAGGTCATTTCTTTTTCTGATATGGTGAACAACTAAATCTTGGCAAAGCCAAATACTGCTAATTGCTTGAAGAGCAAAATCAAGTCTGTTTGGTTTGTGGTTGTCGTGTTTTTTTGTTTTCTTTTTTTCTTATTTCTGTTCATCACCTCTTTCTGTTTGGTTTCTGTAATTCTGAATGCCCACCTTGTGTGTGCAAGTAGTATGTCCTCTCTGTATGCACATGTATTCCATTTGTTAAGTCAGAGCTTTCTGTGTTTGAACTCTTTTTAACATGGCAAACAGGCCTTTACATATCACCAAGGAGATCTTTTATGCTACAGCATTTTAAACTTGCAGTTTACTTTTTGTCCTTGGTACATCTTACATGCTTTCTTCCATGTCCTTTAGCTGATCTCTTTGACATGTAGGATGTTGTAAATCAGTTCTCATAAATTCTATCAGCCTTTGGTAAGAAATCTTGCTTGGATGCATTTTTTAGCAATTAATATCTAGAAGGCTCTGCATTCTGAAAAATATAGTTAGGCAGCTTGTGCCCTGATAGAAGGGAAGAATTGCATTTTTCGTAGTTATCAAGAGGGTTGAGGGACACTTGTCAACTTAATTGTCAGTTTGCTTTTGAGGGGTCAGTTGCCTAGACATGGAAGTCATAATCTTTCTGTGGTATCAGGAGATAAAGAGCATATTTTTAAAAAACACCTCATGAATGCACAAGAGAACTGTCTTCTGAGGACTCGGAATGGAATTTCTCTAGGAGTTGATACAAGAGGAGAAAAGAGCAATTTTAGGGAGGATTGTCGCTTGTCCGTTGTCGAGATGCATCATCTGTATGCAAACCTGGTACTGATATCCATTCTAGTAGCCCTTTGTTACTTCAGGTAAAATCGGTTTTTCACTAGCTCTTAAGGTTTTGTTTTAATTTTATTTAGCAGACTTTCCTCTCCCGAATCTATCGTAATAAATGTAAGTCTTCATAGAAAATGAAATCTTCTGGTAGCTGGAGCTCTAATCCTAGGCTGTTAGCCCGGGCACTGTTTCCTCTTGACGATAAACTTTTCTTACTCACTTTTAGGTAACACCTAAAAGGATTACTTTTTGTTTCTCCATTTGTTTTGCTCGGATTTGGAATATCTGAGGCTCCTGGGGATATAAGAAATAATAAGTGTGTACAGTGATAGAGAACTTTCTCCTTTTTAAAATACAGTGCTGATGGGGTCTGTATAGTACGGTACAACATGAGGGTTTTAATGGCGTTACTTAGAAAAACCTGCCTAGGTATTTCTCACTAGTGGCTTTGTCTACTCCAGATATTCAACCCACGCCAAGAAAAGCCTTAGATGGAACTACCACTGTATGTTCTGTACTTTGCAACAAAGTGAGTGCACGTAGCGATAGCTACTCTGACATCACAGAGATTTCTGTACTCGCTTGTGGATTGCATGCAGGGGACAAAAAAATCTTACTGAGGGAAACTGCTCAGAGGAGCTTTCTTAACTGTGAGTTGCCAAGAGCTAAAACCCGAACAGTACAGAGTTCTGACTCTCTCTGGAAGCACGAGACAGAGAGGGAATCTTGCAATATTCCAAGGGGAGGAATTACAGGTAAGTAATATGGTTTTATAGTACTGTAATTTAAGGAAGGCTGAAGCAAGGCAAGCAATCCCATTGATTAAAATCCACATACAAACTTTGGTGTAAATATGTGTGTTCTTCATAGGAGAGAAGCGTGTCTACCTATCACTGCCCAGACCAGGGGTAAGTTGCTTTTGGGATTGTTATATTTACTTCATCTGCTACCAACTAATTGACTTCTTTCTATGTCACACTTTGATGAGGATGTAGCAATATCTTGGTAGCATGCATCCTGACTGGATGGCTGAGAGTAAAATACCAAATTCTGTCAGTTTATTAAATGAATAGCAGAGTGAAAATTAGGGTAACTAGTTGCATAATATGCTTTAATCACTTTGATTGTACATAAGCTTTAATTCCTGTTCATTAATATGATGTTTCTTACCATGTAGTGAGCTGTCACACTATATAATAAAAGATACATTGTTACTGTTAGAACAGTAGGAATGCACTGCCACATACTGAGAACAAGTCTTGGTAATTTGGGGAGGAGGGGGTGTGTGTGAGTGTGACGTTGCCTGACTTGACCTACTCAGAATAAATGGACATGTTCAAGCCTATTGTAGGCTCTTCAAATAATGAGTTCTTGTTTCCTTCTTTGATCTTAAATGTTTTTAATGCAGCAAAAACCCCCTACACTGAATGTCCAGATTTAGTTGAGGTAATTAATATCCTTAGCTGACTATAATTGATATTACATTGTTTCTGAGAGCATCTGTGTGTTAGAAAACCTCCTACACCTTTTTAGTGTTGTGTAATCAGTCATTTGATTCACTTGTTACATACTGAATCTTTTCATGGGTAGGAAAAAGGGGAGTAATGGTCTCAGAAGGTTCAGTAAGCTCTAGCTTGTTTCTTTCTCTCCTTGCTTTTTTTCATTAACTTGTATAGTGTTGAGGAATTTGTGTGTGAAATGATCATCTGTTGCCATGTTTCTTGTGAAATTCTGTGACTTCAAACACAATATGCTACTTCTGACCCTTAATAAAAAGAGAAAAGGTCATACATTATAAATAGATTATAAAGCCAATCTGTAGATTTAAATAGAATTTTATGTTAGGCTGGGTGAGCACAGGTGAATTTCATGGTGACAGAACTAAATATTGCGGCAGAAAAATAGATTGGTTCAGTAATTTTTTTTATAGGGTTTTTTTTATCCCCCACTGGTTTGACCAAGTTATATAGCTTCTGGACTTCAGCCAAAATTTAAAGAAGAGATATTTGAAGTCAGTTTCCCCCTTACTGATACATATACCTTTAACAATACTTGTAATAAAATCTTTGTTCGCACGATTTAAATAATTCTGCTTTGTTGTTGTTGGAAGGGTTGCTGCCACCTTCTGAATTTTGCAAGATTCATAGATTTGGGGGAGTTTTGATCAATATGCAGTTTGACAGTAGGCAGAAAATGTAGATTACATCCATAGGACAACAGAGTTTCTTCACATAGTAATTTATTTGCCTAACTGATGCAGTGACTTTTGGAACTGCCTCACTTCGCAGTGCTGTGACTCTCAGTGCTGCCTCTCCTCTCCCTGCTGCCATCACAGAGGTCTTCTGTGCCTGGCTAATGCCCACGCTGTCTCTGCATAGAAGCCACATTGTTCCTGTCAATCTAATTAGATTCATATTTTCTTACATCTGTTTAATTGTGACTGTGATGTTTGCTGGTAATGAGTGATATCCTAGACAGTGCCACAGTTGAGGACAGAGCAGTAGTGATGATACATGTGTAAGTTTAATGCACAGGTGTATTTTCTCTATAGTAGGAGGTATCAAATATTTTAAAGCAGAAAAAATGCTTACACAATTTTTACCCATTCTTCTATTCAAATAATGTGAGTGAATAGTAGAGTGGAGAAAACTATGAATCTGTCAAACGTTCTGAGGTTTCTTTAATTATTTTTTGATAGAAAAGCTTCCCAGTGCTAAAGTGCTGTTTTTCTTGAATACCTGTCACTCAGCATCTTAAACATTTGCCATACTCTTGTAGCCCAAAGTTTGGCTTTACATACAAATCTACTTTGGCTTTGTTTTCCTTTA
Source organism: Megaceryle torquata (assembly GCA_024611175.1). NCBI lineage: Eukaryota > Metazoa > Chordata > Aves > Coraciiformes > Cerylidae > Megaceryle > Megaceryle torquata. The sequence continues at coordinate 17,148 of JANIJG010012693.1, forward strand.
TTCTTTTAAAACTCTACCTTAAAACCAGCACTTTTTGAATGCATTTTTAATATGCAATATGGTCAAACTTAAATGACAGTTAGAAGTATCAGTTCTTAAACCTTTTGCTAAATCTTTTGATGTCACATCATTATTTCTAGTACATACGCAGAATTACAGTGTTTAATCTGGGTAGACATTTATAAGATTCAGAATATTTTAAAATTTGGGGATGGGAAAAGAAATGGCATGAAAGCTAAACTGAGCAGTAAACTTAACAATAGTACTTTATTATCTCCCAAAGTGAGAGAAGGCGACCGCAGCCAGAGCTAATTTCTGATGCTGTTCACAGTGACCACTGCTTCCCACCCCCCCCCAGGCATTACTGAGCATAATTTGCCCAAGTACTCCCACTCATGAACAGCAGCTCTTTTCAGATTTCTCGGACAAGGATCTCAATCCTGCACTTTTATCACCCAGCCTCTTCCAGTGGCTCACACCCCTCCAAGATATGACACTGACTTTGTACTTCCCACTCCTCTGCACTCCAGCACAATTTTTGAATGTGGACTGTGGCTCCCATGTCTGTTAGTTTTTCCTGTGTTTGCACAGTGACAGCACCAGCACGGGAAGTTAAAGCCAGGAACTGCAGCTCTCTACATGCAAAATGATTTGAAACAAATCATGTCTTACTGTGTATGCGTATGTTGGTGAGCCCTGCCTTACCAGATAGTCCACTCCCATTAGTACCACTAATTACTGTTTAAACTGAGCCAATATTTGGCTTTCAGACAGATTGGTATTTCAGATAATTAATTACTTAAGTAAAAGAAGGAAATCCATCTACTTCAACAAAGTGACACAGAATAATGAGCTACACTGGCACACTAGTGTTTACATGGGTTGTACCTTAGATCAGCTTGCTCCTAGCTAAATCAGCTTCCAAGACCCTGTTATATCAGTATTGTCATTGATGGAAAAACCAGTGCAGTAGTACTTACTTGATTAAAAATGTTTATTTAGTCCTAAGTATTACTGAGGATTTAGTGGGTAAGGAGAAGAGAATGGTACTGCTTGAGGAAGTAGAGCATGAAAACTGTGGAAGAGGTCTTTTCCTTGAAACTGTAGGGTGTCTGTAGGCACAGGCCTCATCTGCACATGACATTTCATGAGGACAGCAGATCAGAACAGGTTCTCAGATTCTACTGAAGTTTGTCTGAACCACTGGAACTCCCCTGCAAAGTCTGCTTCTGAGTATAGAGACACCTCTTACAGTTTGTTAGTAAAATGAGTACTAATTCATTTAAAAATATTATTTTTTGTTTGAAACAGAAGCATAATGCAAATCTGAAAGCATTAAAGCCAGTCAAACTAGATACTGAGGTAAGATGCCATCATTTTAGTAAAAAAAACCCACAAACTTTTGTTTTCTTTTTCTATCTTGTCTGAAGAATATATTTTAAAGTGCCATAAATATGGTTACCATTTACAGGAACAGGCAAAAATTGCAAAACTTGGATTAGAATTGCATCTGCTCACATCTGATGTAGATTCTGAGACAGAGAAATGGGAGGATCAGGAGAATGAGATTGTGCAACATGGACAAGGCATGTCAAGTATGGCCTACTCCATGTATTTATTTACCAGGTAATTACACTGTATGCAGCATGTTTTGGTGGAAAGAATAGCATTAACAGTGGTCATAAGAAATTACTATTTCATTTTCAGAGTATAATAATTTGGAAAGCCTCAGAAATTAGATTTATTTCTATCCTTTCTCTTCATAAATTCTTGTAATTTCTAAGTTGTTTAGTAATAAAAAGGGGGGGGGGGTGTATTGTTGCAAAACAGCTATTTAAACTAATGCTTAAGTATGGTAAACATGTTAAGAAACCTGTTCATAAATACTTTCAAAATCAAGGGAATTAAAGCACAGGTATATAACTGTAGATTAGAATTGCTGATCTTTGCTGTACTGAAAGGTGTTCTTCTGAAACTGCCCATGAAATGTCAGATTTCTTATGTAAAAACCTAAAGTTTTTTTTAATGAGTTGAGAGGTTTTTTCTTACCTGCTAGCCCAATAATATTCAGCAGGACAGAGACAAGGATTTCTGTCCTTGTTCAGCTGATAAGAATTGAACCATTGCAGATTTCCCAGTAGTGCTCTAGCCACTGAGGGGTTTATATGGTATTTTGAAATGCAGTTCCTGTAGTAAATTATTGTTGTGCATAGTATCTTCTAAAAGAGTGATATTTTACAGCTCAGTGGAGTGAACGGGGGTTGAGAGAGAGACACTATAAACTGTGCAAGTAGCAGGCAAAATAATCTGCAGTCTATACATGGCATATATTCTGCTTTCATTATTTCCCACAGGGGAGAAGGACTTCTGAAAACGACTCAAGATTTATTTCATCAAGCAGAGGTAATATATTTTTAACAAAATAGGAGTTAGGCACTCTGAGTGAAGAACAAATTGGAACTTAACTCTCCTATTCCTTATGCATGACTACAATGTACCCTGAATTGACTGGCAACTGTAGATTTTAAGCAGCCTAAGTCTGGTACATGCATTCTGAAAGCTCTCAGTATTCCATTAGTAGTTTAGGACTGTGTTCATTAAACTAATAGATTCCAGTTAGGAGTAGGAATAGTGAACTGGTGTTATGGCAAATATAGTGAGCTACCCACAAAAGTCTTGTGGGCTGCTACAGTGTAAAAAATAATTGGAAGTCAAATTGTTTTATATTCAAAGGGAAAACCTTCAAACTTCACTTATCTGGGAGAATGGCAGTTTGAGAAGTCACTGCAAACTGCTGACTTGTTCATTATAAATGAATACAATTATCACAAATATTTCTTGCTACCTTTTTACTTTATAGCACACTATTTATTGAAACAACAAGGAAAAAGAGCCTTATCTTTGGCTGGTTCATTTTGTTACATGCTTTCTTTCCCTTTCAGATTTTTGCTACAGAGGGCACAAAGCTTGCTTCAGCTCTCCATGCCTTTTCTGATCAGGTGATGTATGGCCTTCACAACAGCCATTCAGCTTCTGACACTAGTGATAACTGCTTAAAAGCTGGTTGTGCTGTCTTCTTTGTTAACTTAGTATTTGAGTCTAACTCAGAGTGGTTTTGTCTTTCTGAAACACATTTCAGGTACATGATGATGATAAACCTTTGCTTCTGTTGGAGGCTGAAAAACTGATCTCTATGTGCAAGCAGCTTCAGATAACAGCTAAAGCTTCTGTTCAGGGTAAAAGTGCTACATTTACAAAGGTAAGGTAAAAATTGTGTATATTCCCAAAAGTAAGGCTTAACTTGTTTAGAAATATAGTAACTTAACTAATTTATGCTCCTGTTAAAATATGACACGGTTGTGACAGCTGAACTTGGATTGACAGAGGACCATAAAAATTAGTAACTACAAAATTCTATACCGTTGTGCAAGCATTTTGTGCTATGCCATATGCCATCCTTGCTGTTCCTTACGTAGAAGAGCAATTTACTTCAACTTGAAGTACTGTTTTGCACTTAACACATTTTGAAAAGCTGATGTGCAAAGTATAGAGGAGCAACAGTAGAAACTGATCCCGTGGCTGAAAATGTTGTATTGGGACATCCCTCACTGCAGGGAAATAGGAACCGTAATTAAGCCGTAAGAAAGGCCTTTAATGACCAAAGTAATACTGAAGGTAATTTCCACCACTATAGTAATTATTGTTATTCTATTGTTACTGGTGCTTAACATAAACATAACAATTTCCAAACCCCCAAGACTCTATTACTGAAAAATGTGCTTCTCAGGAGGGATTCTAGACTGCCCAGAGTTGATTCTGGTACTGTGTGTATTTGTTCTAAGTAAATATGTATACAGCTGCCTAGAAGTTTCAGCAGTGTTACCATAAGAAGGAGATCTGCAAACCTTAGCAGGGAATAGAGTGCAGGCTTTTTGAAGAACTTAAAAGTATCCCTGAGCAGAAATATGATCAATGTGAGCAAAGCCACCTAGATGTTTGTTTCCAAAAAGCTATGGAAAAGATGTTTCAGTTTTACAGCAGGGGCTGAAACTGAACATCCAGGCAACTCTAAAGCAAACTGAGCACCTCAGGGCTACTGCTTAGTTTGTTTTACACTCCCTAGCTAAACTAAATGGGAACTCCCACTCTCTGATGTTATCGCTACAGTGATGATAAGCTATCAAATTAATTTTTGTCAAGGGCCCAGACTTGGGACCTGTGCTGAGTGTTGAGTTGAGGCATAAACTCAAATGCTTTAAGATTTAGCTAACTTAAGTGTAACTCATTTCAAGGTAAGACTTACATGAGGCTTGGCTTTCTAAATCATGCTGACAGGATGTAAAACAAAAGGAGAAACTTGAAGAATTTTGATTAATCACACTTAGATGGTAAGAGCTCCTTTCCAAGACGCTTACATTACTGTTTAATATTATGTTATCATTAGTTCTTTCTCTTGGGATGTGTGTCATTCCCATCTACTCCCTAGCTCAAGTCTTGGGTTAACAGAACAGATGCTGTTGCTTTATATGTACTACATAGAGAAATTCAGAAAAAGTAGGAAAACCTTTTGAATAGAAGGGATTTGTGAAGGACACATAGTACCTGTTTGATCTTTAGATTATCATCTCATGCCTGAAACAATTGTCTAATAGAAGTAATGAGTTGTCTTACTCTGCTCTTGATCTGTCCTGTTTAGGTTGATGCCTGCATTCTCAAAACAAGGAATGTAATGACTCTGTTATGCCAACTTCTTCCACTTGGCTACAGATTACTGAGAAAGGTGAATACTTGGTTCATCTGTAGAACTTTGAAGTTTTAGGGTTTGTTTTGTTGGGTGGGTTTTTTGGTTTTTTTGTTTGTTTGTTTGTTTTGGTGGTGGTGGTATTTTTGGTTTCTTGGTTTGGTTTTTTTTTTTGTGGGGTTTTTTTTTGTGGGTTTTTTTTTTGTTTGTTTGCTTGTTTGTTGGGTTGGGTTTTTTGTTTGTTTTTTGGTTGGTTGGGTTTCTTTATTTGTAAGAAATCTTGGTTTTATACATACAGAATCAAGCAGGAAATGGCTGCCTTAAACCTGCTCCACCGTGGCGAGAAGACAGAGTACAAACTGGTACATATGCACATGCTCCAGAAAGGAGAGCTGAGACATATGGCATCAAGTCTTTAGAAAATCATGTAACAAACATGACATTTTTAGAGAGCAAGTAATTAGCACTTAGAAATGCAGAAACTCCCATTTGAAAATAACACTTGCTGAATTTTCGATATTGCTTTCATTTGTGGAAAGTAAATCCAGGTTAATTTGAATTAAAACTGTTGACCTTTGTCACATCTAATAGATGTCCCATTACTTAGCAATTATGGCACCAACCAGTCTAATTGTTATGTATTTTTATAATGTGAATGCCTCTCCTGTGTTCACTATTGATACCGGTTTTGTAATTAATGCTTATGAATGTCTTAATGGATATTTCAACCCAAAGATGCTGCTAATAGACATTTTATATAAAGAACCTTGTGCTGCATATGCGATATGTAACACTACTGTTGAAGTCAGTAAACTCATCTCTGGCCTGTTTCAGTCTATGTACTTGATAAAGCAGAATCAGGAATATAGTCTGAAAGGCTGTGGCCTAAAGCACTGAACTGTTATCTTAGTTATTGAGTTGTACCTGCAGTGAAGTAGTTCTAGGAAAAACAAAACAAAACAAAACAAAACAAAAACCTCAAAACAAAGACAAACCCTCTTTCAATAGCTGCACCACTGAATTTTAATCTTGTTGACATGATTCCTATTTCCAGAAGTGTATTTCTAGGTGATTAATACTTTTGACTCGAATCCTTTTTCTTTTACCATCTTTATTTATAGATGGCAGTTGTTTCTTCCTTTATTAGAACTTACCGAGCAGAATTTGAATTACATGTAGAACCACTCAAGTATTATGTAGACTTTACATTATACCATTTAAAATTTAAGAAAATAGATACCAATTATCACAAACTTCTGTACAAAGAGCATTATTTGACTTCAGGATGCTATGAAAATAGAGCCTGGTGTGAAATAGGTATTTTCAAGCTTACCTCTCTTTGTACATAAGCTTCTGTTGCATTTTTATTTTTAATTCACCTTTGTCAAACTCTGTATTGTATTAGCTTAGCTAAATTGATTGCTAAACCATAAGATTTTTTTCTGTATGTATTATGCTTGCACTGAGCAGAAGCAAAGCTGCCTGTACAACATAAATACCTTCCCATGTATCATTCTGTGCTTATTTAAAAGCTTGTAGTGCTAGAATTCAGAAAAAAAGAGAATGCAGATTTTAATACACAAACTATTTGAGCTGGTTTATTCTTGTATGAATCAAGCATTTAAGTTCCACTTTTAAAAACAGGCACTAGGCCTTTCAATACCATGGAAGTTACGGTGTACAATAAAAATAGCTTCTTTAGTATTGAGTACAGGTGATAACTGTATAATACATTTCATGAAGAATTAAGACGTTTCAACAGAACTTCCTCGTACTCCTTCCGTGTCAGAAGCCCTTGAGTTACACTCTTGCTTTCTTCAAATTTGGGTAGAACCACTGCAATGTAACCCTCGGTTGATGGCTAAAAAGCAAGACTGAAGTTAGCAGTGAAATAAACGTTAGGAAATAAAAAGCAAGACTGTGTCTTACCTTTTCTTGCAGAATAGTGGGATTGCTAAGAATGTTTTCATTCACTTCTATCAGTCGCCCTCGTATACAACTGCAAAAGTGCTTAGATTCAGTAGAAGTACACGGTGTGTTAAGGTAAGAAGAAAAAGGGGAAAAAACTGACCTATAAATGGTGTATTCCTCTCCATCTGATGAAGATATCCTGCACAGAGGGGCAAGTTCTGTTAAAAACTGAGCTCCCTGCATTTGAAAAATAAACATGTATATATACACCTTTAATTACACAGGGCTTTTTAAAGTATTACCATCAGCCACATAACATCATAAGCTTCTCCGAACAAAGCAAGGAAGTGTGATAGTTACAGATCGCTGCACATTATGTAGCTGTGCTTCCCCTCAGAAGGGAAGATGCCCACTTAGTTATGTGCACAAATCAAATAGAAGCTTGTTAAGAGCTTACAAATTTAGTCATAATTAAATTTCTTGCAGAATAACAGACTTGTAATTTGATCAGATTAATATCGTGGGAGGGAGGAGGAAAACGGCACCATTTTCAGGTTAAACTACACATAAATGTAAAGCCGCCAGGCAACACACTGAAGTAGCCCATCTACTATCTAGGTCCATTTGAGAAAAACAATCTTCCAATCCTCAGCATTTTGATGAAAACAAAATTTAATCTTTTTTGGGGATGTCTAAGTCCCACCACACACTATGAAAAAAATTACTAAAATCATGTTAGCCTTGGTTTGAGCAACACTGGAAACCACTGATGCTGCAGGAGCACTGTTAGACCCTGGCAGATGGGCACCTCTGTAGAAAATCTAAATTCTTCAGCTGTGGAGGAGCCATTTAAAAATAAAATAATAAAATGCAAAGGTAGCTTAGTAACTTTCTGTCCTAGAAAGGAGGCAGTGTGAGAGATTAAAATAAAGACTAATGAAATCAAAAAGCCATACCCTTTTTGACTTCCCAGAGACCTTATTCTGGAGTCTGCTGCAGTTGGCACTGATTTGGTAATTAATGCTTTTAATTGTTTTTCCACTTTGAAGAAGAGGATGGGCTTCTGCCAAGGTGATGACACAGATTCTGCAAAAAGAAATGTAATTACTACACCACAGTTGTGAGAAGCCATGCTCATATATGCTCTAAGGGAGCTCCATAACTTCCTCTGCCTATACTGGTGTGACAACACTGGTACCGACTACTTAATTTGGTTCCTAGTCTAAAATGCGAGCAAGATTTTCAAGGGTGTGAAAGCTGTTTATTTTCACCCTGAAGTGCAATATTCTTCCCTCTAGACTAGCAGGAAAGTGAAGCTGATAGTTCAGCTTACTGCAGTGGGAGTCATGGGATGGGCACCTACCAGGCTCAGGGAGGAAGCAAGGACAGATAGGTCTGGATGACAGCATGGGGGTTGAGTAGGGTAACTTACAACACAATTTACCTGAGCTAATGAAAGAGAACAGAGGATAATTGTTGGCTGTAGAGCAGAGACAAATTTTACTTTCCCTAACTAAAAGTGTTCCCTAACAAAAATGTCAAGATACAGGATCAAATTTGACTCACTTTGTCCCACAGAAGGTGCTTTATTTGGAGATACCAGCCTGGCTCATCAAAAGCAGCATGCTCTTAAACAGAACCACAACTTTTGAATATACTAGAGCTGTACTATTTGTTGTACCTGCCAGGAGCATACTTGGTTCCCTTAGTAGGTAGGCACTTGAGACCATCAAGTAAAGCACAGCATACTGTTCTTGGACAATGTAACACAAGGCAGTGTTTCTCAGAAAGGCTAAAGGCTCTTAGTGGTGATTAGTTACAGCAGATGAATCCTTTGGTGATCTGGGCTTTAGGTACCTGCTGTTTGCATTTTATCTTTTTCTAAAGGAGGAATATTTCTTTTTATGAAACTGGAGAGTTTGAGACAAGACCCCTGTGGAGACCAGGCCTGTCTTCATCCCTGGGCTACAACTGTGCATGAACATGGAGAGCCCAGAACCTGCCAATAAATGAACAGAGATGATGAAGCTTTTCCTTTAAGAAGTGCTTAAAACCTAAGGAAAGCACTAAAGTTAACAGAACAGTAACTGTAGAGAAAACCATGGCACAGAACCAGATTTTTTTCCCTGTGGATGCTGCATCCATCTCCCTGCCTCCTCTTTGCAAGTCCTTGCTGTGCAGCTCCCCGCGAGAGGGAGCTGGATCCTGACAAATGCTCTTGGCACGCCCCAGCAGCCCAAAGAGACCAGAAGAGCTCCATTCTCCCAGCCTGCTTCTAAAAGATGACAAATCGTCTATTTCAGCTGCTATCTAGTAGAGCTACTACCTAGCAAAACAAAGAATCAACAGAGAATTTTACTGCTGCTTAGAAACATCAAACTGAGCCACAGCACCACACATACTAATGGTAAAATACTTCACAGAGCATTTGGCTAAGCTGCTGCAGAAGCCAAGGGCTCTGCTATTTCAGAATTCAAAACAGCAAAATAATCTTTATAGACATTTGAACAAGTGCTTATATTTTTATTTCCCCCATATAAACAGGATTTTAAACTGTACACAGCTAATAACTACACATTCCATATTTAGGAAAAATGCAAAGGTGTCTGTCCTCACTGTCACTGTCATACCCGTTATCCCCAGGCACTTGGGTTTCTCTTTAAAAAGAATGAGAAAGTGAACGGCATGAGACAGGCACAGAGAAGTTACAGTGCTGATGGCTGCAGCCAGGCAGCCTGTGCCCAGCACTACTCTAAATTCTTAACAGGAACAGGCAACCCGCTGGCAACAAATACCTCATCCTTCCCTCAACACATGAACACCTGGCACTGCTGATTTTGGGGCAGACAGTAAAGTGCTGATCTTCCCTCAGGGACCAAATGCCACAGAAGCATTCACGACTCCATCAACCCACCCTGAAGTCGAAAACAGCTTTAGCAGGGAGCAGAAGCCAGGGAAGGTGTTGGGTATGTTATTAGAGCCCAAACCAGGTACAGGGCTAATTTACTCTGAATGACTGGATATCCAGCTACATCAAAGTTGAAATGATGTATGACATTTAATTTCCTATCTTGCATTCACTGTGGCACATAGACGTACAATTAAAAGCAATTAATTTAGTTGTATACAGAAAAAGCTAAATGTTTGTGAAAATTGAGCCAAGTAATTTCCTGGAAACCAAGTTAAGCAGACTATTTCTAAATATCATTATGGAAAAGCCGTTTGAAATGTTGCTTTTCTGCTACTGAAGATGTAAAGGGCCCTTTCAGCAGGAAAGAATGGAAGGACACAAGGGCAGTGCTACAGACACTGAGGGGGCCTGTTAAAAAAAAATCTGCTGATGGAAGGGGGAAAGAGTTGCAGCTCCACTGGTCTTATTAGTGTAGTAATGAAAGAAGGACGTAGAAAGGCCAAGATCTGTCACTCTCCCATCCTCTCATCCGCCGGAACAATCCAGGCTCGCCTGGTATTTTGCACCTGTCCCACTCAAGGCGTTTCTGCAGGAGCGGTGCCAGTGGGTTTACCTGGCCAGCTGCCCGCAAGCTCGGAGCGGTCGCTGCTCCCCTCCGAGAGCAGGGGAGAGGAGGGACGGGGGTCTGCGGGCTCGGCCCCTTGGCACGCCGCCTGCAGGGATCACACCCGGGAGGCGGAGGAGGAGGCGGGAGGGGGCTGTGTCCTGCTGGAAAGCAGCGGCGGCTCCTCTCTAGCAAGCCAGAGGCTTCCCAAGGGTCAGAACCCGGCGGCTCTAGCTGACCGCTGGCACCTCTCCTCGGGAGACGGCGGAGGCGGATTCCCCAGCCCCCCCTGGCCCGCCACTCGCCTGTTGGAGTGCTGCAGCACGCAGAAGTCCTCGCACGGCCGCCCCTTCACGTCTGCAACAGGGCAGAAACACCGGTGACTGACCTGACCAGCCCAGCCCCGCCGCTGCTGCCTCCGCCCCACCCCGCCCGGCGCGGGTACCTGGCTTATACCAGCGCGTAAAGTACCGCTCAGCGCCCCCCGCCGCCGCCATGTCGTCCGCCCAGCCCCGCCTCTCCCCGGCGCGCCGCGATGACGGCCGGGCGGGCCCAGCAGCCGCCGAGCGGCGGTTCCGGCAACGACCGCCCAGAGCCCCCGGCCGGGCCCCGCCGCCGCTATAGCGAGGGAGGCCGGAGCAGGTCTACAGCAAAATCCTTTCCTCAGCAGGAGGTGAGGGCAGCACTTCTAGCACAAGGCCGTCGTTTTTACTAACTGTGAGGAAATAGTACTTTACATATATATCTATGTATATAGTTTCTCCCTCAGAAGGTAAAGGAAAGATGGAACTAGCTCTAACTACATCAGTGAGGAAAAGGCTCAAAACCCCCAGCATTTGGTTCAGTGGTTTTATTTTCTCTAGCACACAGCAATACAATAATAGCTCATTTAAATGAAAACGTGTTTAATGAAAACATAGTTTTGTTTCTTGCTTGTGGCAAACAGAATTGACCCGGTTATTCTACAGAAGTTTTAATGATGCTGCTTGAGCTGTTCAGGCAGCAGGAGACACAGTGCATTCCCCTTCACCTGGACTGTATTTTATACGAACAGAATGGAGCCAACACCTTTACCAACACCCTGCCTGCCCTGGCCTCAAAGGAGCAGCAGAACCATCCTGGGACCCAAAGCCCACAGGCTGGGCAGGTGATAACTTCCACACGTGTGGTTTGGCTCCCACTGCACACGGTAACTACACACAACACCTTTTCTGTACAAATATGGGCCAAAATCATTAGAAGAACATGTTACAAAAAAACCCAACCAAAAAACAAACCGCAACCCCAACAACTTTGATTCCAGCATTGTTTGCCTCTTCTGTTTACTCACATCTAGCACAGGTGCTAAATAAGGCAGCTGTAGCAGTGTATGAAATTAAGGTCTGTCCCATAATTAAGGTACAGACACACAAAACAGAGACACTGCCATCTACCAGCTGGAGTAGCCAGGCACACTGCACGGTGCTGCAGAAAAATACGTGCATAAAAATAGAAGGGCTGCTTAGAGGCTCTACCCCCCAAGTTTGCCAAATCATGCCTATTTTTAGGGCAGGCACACTGCAACAGATGCAGACTCTATGAGGCTGACAAACCTCAAAACTTTTGTCATCTTGCTGGTACAAATTCAGTCTATAATCTTGTCAGCTACTAGTTCAGACAACTGTCTGTCATGGACATCTCTCCATCAGACTGAAGAGCTCAGAAGGGGTGGGATATGCTCGGGTCTACTTCAGTGAGACACTCCTGCCCCTGGTCTCTAAAGGCATTTTTTATTTTATTACATTAGCAAGGTGTTTTGATATGCAAATATTTTCATGTCCGTTGATTACATCAGAAGCCAGCCAATAACCCACTGGAAACACTACTAAGAGTTGGAGATTTATTATTTAGTCACTGATCTTAATCTCTTGGGCGACACTGGCCTACTACCTGTCTGCTTCCTATGTCACACTCAGCACGTGGACAAGAGAAGCCAGGTACTAAGGTTGTAAACTATCAGAAACCAGTAAAAACATTAAAGAGAAAAAGAGAATTTAAAAAAAAAAAAATCCATCACAACCAGAGATGGAGCACACCCGCTTTCAGCACCAGCCAACGGCATGGGACAGAAGGCAAAATACGCATGGGCTAAAGCACACAGAATTTATGGTGATTTACTAGACCTCTGGTAAACACAGTGCCCAAGTCCTACAAAAACCACTGGGATGCAGTGAGGTTGCATCCCAGAGCCTGCATTTCAGCAGAACAGCTGTGACAAGAGGCTTGGAGAGAAGGAAAGGAGAAGTCTGGGTTTTTTTTTTGCCTGGGAACATATCCTGCTCCTGAAGAGCACAAACTGAGGCACATTGGCTCTGGTGGTAACCAGCACCATTACCCTAACAAAGGCAAGACACATTTAGACTGGTCAGGGTCAAATCATGACCTAAAGGGCAGCACATCCAACTACAATAAAGACATCAGAAAGAGACCTCCAGAGAAAAAAGTTGCCAAATTTTGAGAGCTCTAGAATGAAGTGGGACGGCCAAGATGGGAGCTCAGTACAGGAAAATTAAGTAGTCAAGGCATGAAGAATTCTATTTTGACAGGTTTAGTGTGTGTGTGTGAGAGCCTGGGCATCAGCAGGGTTGTTCTGAACTTACTTGTTTTTTCTAAAAGAGAAAGCAGTGATGTGCACATCCCTGAAACAAGACAGCTTTCAGTGAGCCAAAGATAATGAATGCTATTCAAACACTAGAGGTACCCAAGAAGATCAACGGGGGGGGTTTATACAGAGTTCAGCTACATCATCAAGAAATGAACACAGCACAGGGCAGAAGAGCAGAAGTATTGTTAAGAGTTTAGACTGAAGAGGAAGTAACTTCTACTTTTTCAAAGAGTACAATTTAAGAGCATTGAAGATACGGAAGCAATGGGTAGAAAACCAGCCACTTTTCATCATACTCACAGACACTACTAACTCAAGCTTTGCAACACTTGGATGTGACTGCTATAGGAAGAGAGTAAAAAGAGCACAGGATGGGCAGTCAAGGGGAAACTATAAAAATACAGCAGACAGCTACTGTACCGTGGCATGATTCCTCTGTTCAGAGGTGTGCTTCTATCAGAAGTCCAGTGCCTTAATGAAAATGCAGTAGCATAGAATAAAAGACACACATAATGGAAAGTGCTTGATGAAAGGAGGGAATGCACCTAGATTTTGTCAGTGTTCTTGTTAGAGATGAAAGCCCAGCACTAGAGTAGCTTCTTGTGATGGAAAGTTAAGCTGGGGGAGGAAAATGAGTGCTTCCAAAAGACAAGTCTGTTTTTCTGTCCAAGCAACTGCTCATCAAGCAAAGAAATGCAAGGTTCATACAGCTGCAGATTCCAGCGGAGCTGGTAAGGCCGCACAACAGGTCAGTGCTCCCCTCAGGATGCATCAGCATATACACCTTTCTCTACCACCTGACTTCAAAGAAGGCAAGGAACAGGATTTCCTCACTCTGAGCAGAAGATGCAATTTCAGTCTTGTTAACCTGAGGAGAGACTGAAGGAGGAAGAAAAGACAATAGTCCCGTGGCTGCAGAAACTCCTGCAATCCGCATTTCTTTAGCAAGCCATTCCCCACCCCCAAACCTCTCAAATAATTCCAAACATCTGTTTCTGAGGTAATAGAGTAGTTCTCACTTTCTTTGTATGACAGACCAACATATGCTGGACAGTTTTAACCCGTGAGACATGGTATTATCCAACACTTCCTCTCTGTTAAAGCTTTTATTTTTTTTATTCAGCTGATAGTTTAAAGCAGGGGTAAAGTTGAATCAGAACTAACTTGCAATTGTTTTATTTCTAGAATTTTTAAACCCAGCTCTTCAAGGTAGCATAATTTTTGTTACTTTTTTAGATAAAAGTTGTTCAATACTCACCTTCCCTAAACATGCAGAATTTATTTATTTTGCCATTGTCTTTCCTCCTTCAGTTACTTTAAGGGTGGTTAAAATATTAAGACTGTAAGCTCAGACTACATACTTACATATACACTTCTAATTATCCTTAACACACTGCTTCCCTATAAATCCCAAAATAGCAACATTTGGATGGCATATCTCAGCCGTAGCTGTTGCAAAGAACATAACTGTTTTGCCAGCAGAGGTTTGTGTGCAGTCACCCTAAACTAGGGGTCAGCTTCCCCGCTCAGCTCATTGCCTAAAGTAAATCAACACTTCACTTAAAGAAGGTGGTGTAGTAAGTGACTTGTAGCACTCCAGCCCTCCCCAGTGTCAGACTCTAATACACCTTTGCCCTTTCAGGTAGCAGAAGTAGGAGACAGCACTATTTCAAGTCATTTTGATGGAATTAACAGATATTAGAGCTCAAGCTATGCTTTTACAATCTAATGGCTGTACTTCTGTTTCATTTTGAGAAATCAATGAGAAGCAACTTGAAGAGATGAAACAAGTAAATCATTTCGTGTAAACACTTAAAACAGGATGTCACAAGAGTTTGGAGTATAAGCCAACTGATAAGACACAAAGAATCCACAAGCTATTGAGAGAAGAACCACCATAAAGAGGAGGGAGTGGACTCATCTACCACTCCCAAGTAAACTTGGTGGATGCAGACAAGATGAGTTTCTACCAATATAAATACATGCTACTCAGTACATATCTTTTTGTTGGTTTATACTGCTCACTACTTTGTATCTGGTGATTTTGATTGTGCTAAAATAAAAAACACTGTGGTTTTATTTTTTAAACCAATGAAACCATTGAAGTAATAAAAAAACCCAAAACTGTTACACATAATTACATACAGTAAATAAGTTTACTAAAAATATCCCACCCTAACCCCCAGATAATATTCCTTTAATAGATTTGGCACTTTCACCAAGTTTGCCTAAGTACAGCTTTCCACAGTACCATATGCAATGCTAAATCCTAAGTGAAAAAAAACCCAACCTTACAGTGTTCATTTCTATAAGGGGGAGAAGGAAGGGACACAACAACAAAAAACACCAATAAAAATATCTAGTCTATATCAAATGTACCTCTCCATTGGGAAATGTAATAGAAAAAAAATCTACCACTTATAATTTAACACCCAGCTCTTTTCCTGGCAACCAGGATTACAGGTTTATGCTGAATACAATCTTATGTTCAAATACAGAGATAAGCAGCATTATCCCAAAACCCAACAGAATCCCAGCGTTCTGTAACAGGAAGTATCCCCAGCGGCTACATCCATGATCACTGGCATCATTGTGGAGCATTTCAGGCACCTAAACAAACAAGAGAGTGTTAAATGCCTTCAAAATAAACAGTTGCTTCAAACCCCTTTCTTCAGCCATGAGGTGAGAGGTAGCAGAGTCTTATTCCTCTAGTCTTTTCTGTTGACTGCACTAATGCTACTCCTTGAATTGTGTGTCACTCAAAATGAATAACATCATCAGAATCTACTTCCATATTTAGAGAGAGAAACGCTCTAATGTTCTAAGTACTGTTTTCATGGTCATTATGCTGATGTCTTCAGCCAGCCATTCACTCAGGATGTGATTATTTACCAGTTGATTGAATTAAGTCACACCAAGAATGTTATCCTTAAGAAGACAGTTGAGCTTTTACGAACATCCACCAAATACTTTGCAGTTCTGGACAAATGTACTCCTGAGATGCAGTATAGGTTTTAATACAATTCTGCCTTCAGCCCAAGAAGCACCAATGATGTAATGCAAGAGCTGAAGCACATTTGGTGGTGTCAATAGCATGCAACTTGCAGCTTTACTGGCTGCTATACTAGCCACTGCCAGATGGAATTTTTGTATACTACTTCTGTTGTTAATTGCCTCTGCTTAATATCTAAGGGAGTAAAAATCTCTGTTCTTATGGTAATCTAAATAGAAGCAATCTTCCACCTGAATGCTTAACATAGCACCTTTGCTTCAGGCTCATCAGCACCTTCAAGTGCAGAAAAAGTTAGTTGAGGGAGAAAAGATGGAAAGTTTTATTCTGAGAACAAAATATAATTAGGATTAATTCTTAAACTACGCTTTATAAAATTAACATACATCTTGCCACTTACCATATCCACAAGAGCCACATACATGAACAAGCCAGCAGTGAGTGCAAATATCCACATTGAGACATTGTCTGCATAGTGACCGATAAGAATCCCAGTTGCCATTCCAAGATAGGCCAGCATGGCTGACAGAGCATTATAAAGCACAGCTTGCTTGACAGTCATACCGGCTTTTAGAAGTACAGCAAAATCTCCTACAACAGGGAAGAAACAGAATCCTCAGGTGACTATTGCAGTATTCATGAGTTCTCTTACTTACAAGATTATTAAGCTAATTTTATGCTGCCATTTGCCTTATTTTTTTCCTTCATAAAAATCAGAAATCACTAGGGGATAGAAAAATAAAGAGCACACATGGACAACACATCAGCAGACACTTAAGTTGATAACTTCAAAGCCTTAGGCTTTTTGGAAGAAGCAGCTTTTAAGTGTAGCTTGCATTTAAACCAACACCATAAAATACTGTAGTGTCTGATATGCAGGAGCATTCTAAAGAAGTTTCTATAATAAATGATTCCCATTTAATTGCATAAAACAATGGCGATGATTCCATTTATTAACCTGTAACTGAAGGGGGCCTACAAGAAAGCTGGGGAGGGACTTTTTACAAGGGCTTGTAGTGATAGGACAAGAAGTAATAGCTTCAAATTGGAAAAGGGCAAATTTACATTAGAAATTAGTAAAGAGTTCTTTACTCTGAGGGTGGTGAGACAGGAAGAGATTGCCCAGAGAAGCCATGGATGCCCCATTCCCTAGAAGCGCTCAAGCTCAGGATGGATGGGGCCTTGCACAACCTGGTCTAGTGGGAGCTATGGCAGGCGGGTTGGAACTGCGTGATCTTCATGGTCCCTTTCAACCCAAACCATTCTATGATTCCATAAACTGCTCTTTGTACTTTAAGTCTAGCTGTTTCATAAATTTAGAAATTATTTCTTTATTAATTTCTGTAAGTGATCCTTAGGCATCTTATTGTTACTTGAAGGAATGATAATACTGCCAGTCAGAAACAGGTTTTCCATAATTCAGAATAGAATTTTTTGTTTAGATAAATTAGATCTAAACCAGTAAAATATTATTTAGAAATAAAATGAATTCTATAAAAAACATGTTAGCTCCAGTTGAAATAAACAAAAGCAACTTTCAAACATTATAACATTGTTTAGCATCAACAACAGAATGATCCAGTTTTATCCCCAGCTAACTGCAGCTAGTCCCATCTGTTTCAGTATTCCTATGCCACTTCACATCCTCTGTTAAAGAGAGTATTTTATCAAGTTTTCTGTGCTGATTAAAGAAGTGTGATTTAATTTTTTAAATATTTTTCTTGTGTCCAAAACCATAGGAACATTTGAATCTAAAATTATCAGATTCGTAACATGAATTTATTTTGTATATTTGTACTAACAGTGCAGGTAATTAACACAAGTTCCACAATTCCCGTGGAATTTATATTCAGATGAACAAGACTTGAGTCCTTCCATGTCATAAAACCAGGTACATTCTCTCCAGAGTAACATATTTCTGTATAACATTATTATACAGACAGACAAATATCAAACTGCTTAATAAACAGTTTGATGTATACACATACTGATTTACAAGCTTCATTAAATTAAATTGAGTATTCTGCTTTCTAGGGAATTATACCTTAAGTGCAAGGAAACTTCTTTCCTCATTCTATACACCAGGTTTGACTGTGGCCATGACAGCTAAGAAAGAAATACCACATTCAAAATGATTTGACAATTGGAAAGGTCATCTTTGTTACGAGTTAAACTAAGCAGCTACATCCCATTCTCTCAAGCTGCCCTGAAAAAGGGCCAAACATTAAAATTACAACATGCGACACATGAGAACTTATGGTCATGAATTTAAAATCCTTTGAGCTTTGAAGACAAACTATTTCTAGGAAAGATTTCTAGGTAGTTCCAAGTTTAATTTGGAGCTACCAGCAGTTCTTTGCAAGACTTATGGAAAAAAAAAAAAAAAAATCCAGCAAATATTATGCAGAACAGAGTTTGACTGATTGTGACCTTCCTTTAACAGCACAAACACAAGAACAGAATTAAGCAGACATTTAAAAGCAAGTTTTGACACATTATACAATTTATATTGCTAAACCACACAACTATACAGAATAAGCTGTAATTCACTGCAAGACACTGTGTTTTAAACAAAGGACCTGAAATATTTAGATTTTTAAAATGAAGATTAATTAAGAAATAAGTCTTTAAAATAGAAGCATTCTTGAGTAGACCATCTGAGACGGATGAAGTTTATAGTCAAATTTTACTGTGCCACAGAATAAAATCACTTCTAATTCTCCAGTGCACACCTCTAAGTACCTATACCAGCAGCATATGGAAACACAGGGCCTTACCTAACTCATGAGGTAATTCATGGCAAAATACAGCCACAGAAGTGCTTAAACCACTGGATAACCCTTCAGTAAAGGCTGCTCCTAGGAAGACACAAAAAAAAAAAGGAAGAAAAAACAAAACCAAACCATATTACTTCATATTCAGACATCAAGTGCAGAATCATTGTTGCATATGCTTGTGCCAGATCAGGACATTATTAGTTTCACTCAGATTTTTCTTATGTTTGTGGAAGCATTTAAACCGAACAGTGGTTATGATTCATAAGTTTCAAAATCTGAAGTATCACAGAAATCCTCCAACTAAAGCAAACCAATTTTATTATCTTATTTCTGAGCTGAGCCCAATACCTATCCCTTCCCCATAAAAAATGCAATAAATGGAAATACTGTCAGAAAAGACACTAATTTTAGGTGGCTTGCACAGAGGTGAACTATCATACTTTAAGTGGAGGAAAAAACCAAAACCAAAACCCCCTTAAACTAGTGCAACAGTCCTCATCGTCTTTGTTTTCTCCACTCCTGTTCCTTGCTATTTTTGTTATTTGACAGCAGTTCAGGAGGAAGCAGGCACAGCGGGACTGGAGAGCTGAACCACAGCTCATACAGCGTGGAAGGTCCCTGGCTGTCTGGGGAGCCTCACAAGGAGTGCAGCAGAACCAAGTCCAGCTTCCTCTTCAGCTGCTACCGGGAGCGTGCCAGCAAACAAGGTGCTGCCAATAAGCAAAGAGGCACAAGGCCATTTCGCAGCAGTCAGCACTCGAGGGAGCCTGGAGTACTGCTCACAGAGGAAGAGCTATGATGGCAGTGAGACCACAGGAGACAATCCCCTCTGTCTGCTGGAGTCACTGCCCCCAGTACTCCAGGAGCCTCTACCCAGATGTAACTCCTGAGGGTGGACACTGCTACCCAGGTCTTCATGTACAAGAAGTGACTGATGCTCCTCCCAGCCTGGACAGCCACAAGCAGCTTCACCTCTGGGATGTGTGCTGTGGGACCAGTTAAGGAGATGTAAGTACTCAGGAGGCATCATTACGTGAGGGATAATGAACACGGGATTGAGCGGGTCTTCGGAAGAGGTTCTACAGCAGCATGAGCTCAAGCCCCTTCAGACTAAGGAGGAAAGCAGGACCAAAGCAGCACTGGAACAGGAAACAAACTCCCAGATAGGCAAAATTTGAAAATAGTGAAGTCTAGCACCAGGAAGAACCCTCCATCCCCACTTGCAGCTGTTAATCTAAAGAACATGGTCACCCCCCTGGCAGCAGTGGAAGGATAAATGACTTCTGCCTAGCCCAGAATATTAATTCAGCACATCAGATCAGCAATACAAAACAAAAGGGAAGATTTTTAATGACAGGTGATCCCTCCCATGCAGGGAACTACAGCCAGGGGAAGTCAATTGCTTGCCCAGAGCTTGCCTTGATGACACTGTGGAGACACCACCAAAGCTTGTCTGGCCTGTGATGGATAGATACACACTGCCTAGAACAGAGAATAAGTTACCTTTGGGGTTTTTTTTGCATATCTACATACAGGAGTTCCTTGACTGCACAGAGCTCCTTGTGCTTGAGCCTCTTCGTAAAGATCAGAGTAACACAAGGAATATGGTTACAAACCACAAAACCAAGAAAAGATGATGGATAAGGCTACCTATGAACAACCACACAAGACATCGTTCACATTAGAGTTTGCAGCTGTGAGGGTAACAGCACTGGCCACACAATCCAGGATGTTCCTCAATTATATTGGTGATGGTTTCCCCGATACAAGTGATAGAGACAGACAGAATTAAGAGTTCTACTCGACCAGCTGCTCATGAACAAGGAAAAACTGATGACAAATATAGCAAAAACTGGCATCTTGAGCTCCAGTGAACATGAGGTTAACTGAGATCAGGATACAGAAGGAGGCTAGAAAAGAAAGAAAAAAGTTAGGACTCCAGATATTAATGAAGAAGTTTGACTTATTTAAGGAACTGCAGGGTAGAATACCCTTGGAACACTGCACAGGATGAACTACCCTGTTTGTGCAGAAACACTATGACTTCCAACAAAAGAGACCCAGATAAACACAGTGTATCTTAATGAATTAAGACTCAAAAAGGAAGCACACAAGAAACAGAAACAAAGATTAGCAACAAAGAAGATAAAAGCAGTGGAACAAAAAAGAGGAAGACCAAAGCCCCGATGGGGCTAAGACTGACAAGACACCAAGGGTGACAAGAAACAGTTCTACATGAAGACTAGCTGAGAAACAAAGTTGAGGAAAAATGTGGGTCTCTTGATGGATGGGGAAGGGAACAAAGCAGTAGACGTAAAAACAGGCTGAAGCATCAGCACTGCCTTCATCAGCAAAGACAAATCCCAGAACCACTCCAGAAAGAACAGGAGAGTGAAAGACAGAGAAGCAACAATTTAGAGATACTTAGAAAAAAGCCTAGAAACGCTCAGAGGCATCCTGGGATGGGACTCATGCAAGGGTACTGACAAAGTTGACTGATATGACTGCAAGGCTGCAATCTTTCATCTAGGGAAAACCATGGCTAGAGAAGGCCACAGTGGAACTGTAGGAAAAGGATAATGTTATTCCCATCTTTAAGAAAGGCAAAGCACAGGGCTCAGGAAGCAGTCAGCCTCACCTCAGTTTCTGCAAAAATCATGTTGAATAACCTCTTCAAATCCCTCTCCAGAAGCTTGACCCAGCTTTAGGAAATAACTGACTACAGAGACGGCAACAGCAGTGAGTTTAATAGAACTTCACTTTAGTAGTATTTCTGACACTACGTCCTACATCTGGGAGCAAAGGAAACACAGGCTTGCCAGTTAGATGACAGCACACTGGGCTGGACTTCTGGGCTAAGAGGGCTTGAAGGCTGGCTAATAAGATATAGAGGTCATTGGGACAAATACTGTGGCCCATTTTCTTTAATGCCTTCACTAACAATATGGACAAACCAGACTGTGCCATCAGCAAATCTGCAGATGACACTAAGCGGAGGGGAGAAACTAACAGTTGACATATCAAGCACTAGAGCTTTAGACAAGACAGACCACGGTAAATTTGAAGACTAGGCCAACAGAAATCTTACAAAGTTAAAAGAGGAAAAAGTCAGAAGTTCTGCACGTGGGACAGAGTAACTTCATGCATTTGTACAAGGTAAGAACTGACTGGCTGAAACAGCAGCCTTCCCAAAAAGGACATGAGGGTTATGATATACAGTAAGTTGAATATGAGACAGTGTGCTCTCATTGCTAGTATAAGTGAATCACAAACTACTTAATCTTGGGAGAAGCAAGGCCAGCAGACTAACTTCTTATCTCCTTCCCCACTAAGCACTAGTGAGGCTGTTCCTGGGATTCTGTCTTCTCTGGGGTGTCTCGCTTCAAGGCAGGCATGACTACTGTCCAACAGAGGCTGACAAAAATGATGATGAGAAGTCTACAACACAAAGCCTAAAAGCTTGAGGAAGCTAGGTATACTTAACCTCCCTCTCCACCAAAATAAGGGGTGTTCTAACAGCAGCTTCTAAGTAAGTACCCATAGTGCAGTCAAAAATATGAAGGAGACTAACTCTTCAAAAGCAGTGATAGATGACACAAAAAGGGGAGAGGCTGCACATTACAATTTGGGTGCTTTGGGCTGGACACAAATAAAGCTTAAGAGACAGAAGTGCATCACAGGAAGAGGTCAGCCATAGATGTGGTGGAATCTCCCCATCTGTAGAAGTTTTTAAGGATTGGCTGTGCAAAGCCATGACTGACCCAATCTAGTGTTACCAAGAGCTGTTACAAGCAGAGAGTTTGAGTAGATGACCTCTAAAGGTCACTCATTTCTATGACTATTTGTGAAGTCCAATTCAGAGATGCACAGGGTGCAAGGCAATAGCTATTTTGACTTGAGCCCTCTGCAGGAGTGTTTTCCACTGTGCTCTATAACATTCAGTTGAGTCTACACAGTAATTAACAGGTAAGAGACAGGAATTACTCCTACTTGATTAGCAAAAGAGGTTGTTAGGGAACACTATCACTCTTTTCTAGGAATAGGTGTGTTTTCACCACCTCCAAACACTGCTTTATAGTTTTGAAATCACATATTGAGACAGACAGGAAAGCTACAGTTATTTTCTACTAAAAAAGGAGAATTCATCAGCATTCAATCGGGCTTCAGTTTCTGAGAAGACTAGATAAGTAGAGGAAGGCAGAAGGTAATTACCTTCTCCCATGCCTGCATCCTAAATAATCTACAAGGTTCCTGTATATTGCTGTGTATATACACAATGTTTTCCCAGTCTTATCACTTAAAGGAAAACTAAAAATACAAGAATACAGCTTAATGACACATGGTAAATCTAATTCTGGGACCACAAAGGCAAGCCAAACAACACCTGACTGCTTTGCAAAGTACCTAGGTGGCTGATATGGCTCTATACTGTTCAGATAAATAGCAACCCGAGTACAAGCTTAAATAAATGGGAATATCTATTTTTATTTTTCACTGCTAAAAAGGTCTTGTTACAGTAGCCTTCCATTTGTTAATGTTTCATCTCGTATAATCCCTTCTTCAGTAGTTGATTAATAGTCATAGTATTTTCAAATATACTTTATATATATATATACACTCTCAAAAAAAAAAAGCTAAAAATATATATACACCAAGATTAGTGTAAAAATAGTTTTCTGCACTTTAGATACTTTGTTGAAGCTACAGAGAAAGTTCAAATCACAGAAGATCATTTTGAGTTAGATGCAACTACTGCATGCTGTCATACAAAGCTAAGCACTTTAAAGTGTTATTTCTACATAATTAGCACAACAGATTTGAGGAATAAAGTAACTCATGGAAGTTACGAGAAACAAATCCCCAGAAATGAATGAACTGAAGAGTTACGCTGGCTAAAGCGATCTTCACAGGCACATTTACATCTTCATTTAAATACAAGTAAAATACTATACAAGTAGCATTGGCATTTTCACAACATCAAATCAATGTTTTTCCATAATACTTTTGAGCACATCCAGAAATGAAGCCCACATTTCCATTAGCCTGAACAAGCTACACAGCAGGGCTTGGAAAAGCTACTGCTCTCACTTGTTCAATAAGCCTTTATTAACCTTCCTCATACTTTTCCCCTTATAAGTCACAGCTCCTTCCCAAATCTCCCTAATGCTAAGAGGTAATTGATTCTGCATGTCATTTGTATGCAAATCCTCCTCCTCCTCCCACATTTTCATTACTGATCTGCTTGGAAATTTAAATTTAAATTCCATGCTTCAACTTTCATCAAAAATGAGATTAAATCAAAAGGTCTCTTTTCACATTATACTTTGAGTTGACTGAATCTGAATAACTGCAAATACTGCTGTAAGAAAATAGTTATTATTAGGTTTTTCTCCTCAAAAAAGAATGAAATTGTTTCTGCAATAAAATTTGCAGGAAGACTGATACTGCTGAACTGACCCCAGTATGCTGTACAAACTGGAAATTAATCCAATACCTGTAAAGATTAGTTTTAAATACCAAAGTCAAGATTATAAAAAAAATTGCATAAGAACTGAAGATTACTGATTTGACCTCATTTTCTGTAACTTACTTCAACCTTGTAAAATTGAAATGTGTAGTCTAGCTCTTCTAAAAAAAAAATTAGGGACTTGCCAAACTTGACCTCCCAGCCAGACATCTAAAACATTATCACAACAGTAACAAATGGAATATTAAGGAGTAATTTCACTGACGCGCTGTGAAAAATGACTGAACAACTACAGAACGTAAGGGAAAAATAGGGACACGAACAAAAAAGGAACACAAAGGTAAAAGTTCCATTTACATGTAAAATAACTGCTCATATTGGTTTAAATTAAAAAAAAACAACATTGGATTATTACGCTCAACTTTTAGAACAAGATTTTGAGTAAAGTATGACTGGTGTTTAAGAAAATAAAATTTAAAATACTTTTCCAAGAAGAAAGACTGAGTCTGTTTTGAGACTCAGTGCAATGCTCCGAGCATCTAAAGCAATCTACTCAAACTACACTCCTTCCATTGATATAGACACTCTTAATCCAAAAAACTGCATAAAGGCAACATATATGACTTGGTTGGTATCTTATCCCTGAGTCATATTCAACAGTTAATAGCTAACTAAGGTCCTGCTGATGAATGCCCTACTCACACATTCCTAGGATACAAAAGCCAACACAGACTTTCTCTGGAAGGTTAGTACAAGCACTAGAAAGAATTGCAGTGCTGCTGCTCTTTAGCAGATGGTAAGATCTGAAAGTCTGGATGTTATGGGATTGCTGTGTAGAAGCGTAAAAGCACCTCAGACAACACAGTGCCTCCAATGAAATTTCTTTTACGGTAAAAGTGAATGCAGGCCTACCTCCCACAGCACAAAAAACCTCACACATTATTGCCTAATCCATCTGGGTGACCTTCAGGCTAAACCAGACTGAAACAAGTGTCCCATCTCCCTGTTCACTAGTGCCATGGGGAAAACTTACACATGAATGATGGGTAACTGGGGCCCAGCACAGGCAAAGTCACGTGTGCAAAGTAAAAAAAAGCCTCAAAAAACAAAAACCCCACAACTAAAAAAAAAAAATTGCTGAAAACTTGCAGGCATTGAAATGCAAAGTCAGCTCTAAATCCTAAAAGTAGGACTAAGCTAGCTTTGGTTTAACTAAGCCTAGCTTTTGCTTTGAAAAATGTTAGCTTTAACTACTAAAAGTAAGAAAAAGTTTATAGATTTCATGAAGAACCACAGCTGCAGGCATATAATTTGTTTCATTTGTTACTGATTATCCAAGTTGTTAAACTGGAGATTTTTCTTACTCCTTCAGAGGTGCTATCAGATAAAAGTTTAGGCTTCAAAGATCCACAGCTGAACAGCTAGATTTCTAATAAAGAAGTAAGTGACAGCAAGAAAACTGTGCTGTTCTCACATACACAAAGTCACAACATCCAAGCTAACACTTACCGATTGCTAAGCCATCGCTAAAATTGTGTAGTCCATCTCCCATGATCACCATCCATGCCAGAGTTGCTATCCCTGCATCCTTCAGTTCTTCTCGTGAGTAGCGCTGACTGTGACTGTGGGGATGATGGTTCTGATGATGGTGGTGATGCAGAATATGATGGTAGTCATGGTGATGATGACTAAGATGATCTGTCTGTCCTAGAGTATCATGTAAGTGAGAATGACATTTGTTTCTGCAGCCCCTGGACACGTATTCATTGTCAACCTCCT
Source organism: Megaceryle torquata (assembly GCA_024611175.1). Lineage (NCBI taxonomy): Eukaryota > Metazoa > Chordata > Aves > Coraciiformes > Cerylidae > Megaceryle > Megaceryle torquata. The sequence continues at coordinate 42,992 of JANIJG010012693.1, forward strand.
CTTGATGAGAATGAGCTATCATCACTTCTTCTTCTTCTTGTACAGTTGGCTGCTGAGAAATGTAGGGTGATGGATCTTGAGAGTCTGTCCCTAGATAACCTTCAGGCCCTGTTACAAAAACCCAGAATATAATTACACATTTTTAAAATCACTTAGGAAGCAAAGATACAATGACCAAGTTGAGTAAGTGATGCAGTAAAGCAGAAATTAGTAAGTCTAGAAGTTGAGAATGAGAGCCCAGCTCCTTGCACAGAAGTTTTCTCCAAGGGTTTCCACAACTTATTTTTCATTAATCAGATTTCTGAGATAATTCCCAATAGTTCAAAATAAGAAAAAAACTTTTTATTTCTGTCCCCTACTACTGAAGAAGCCCCTACATTATGGCCACAAATGCCTCCTAAAAGCTAAAGGAGCTTTTAAAATAAGACCCAGTGCAATTTAAACATAACAGCATAAGGCTCTGTGCCCCACTTTCACAGCACGAAGGCTGTTAGCTCAACTGCTTTAGAAAGACAGTGTCTGGAAAGCATATGCCATTTATTCATCTTAGAGCTGAAGAATAAAAAAGCAAAAGAGGATTATGGTATAGATAGTTCTGGAAACTCCTGCATTTCGTATAAATACAGAATCTTAAGTTTGAACACCTGAAATAAGCTCTCAAAAATGAAGTCATCAACACAGACCACGAAACATTCACATATAAACACTAATGGCACACTAAGGTTAGTTACTTTACCTAACTCCTAAAACCATGATAAATTCTTCCCCTGCAATTAAATGAGCAACTACACTTTTTCTTAATGCATCACCAACAACTCTTTCATTAATTATAAAATTATTCTGAAAAACCAAATGCCTCTTTTAGCCATAAGAGTAAGCAAGTATCTAGTGAGGTATGTTTTGGCTTACAGCATGATCACAGGGACACATGATCATTTGCAGTCCAAATACTTCAAGTAACCCCTAAGATTTTAGACTATCAACCTTATAAATAAATAAATAACTACTCTAACAAAATCCAGGCTTAAGATATACAGAAATCTAAATAATGGATCACACATATGACATGACATCTAACAGTCTTAAGAGAGGCAAGAAGCCAGTAGGTACAGCTGTATTTGCAATAGGCATAGCCAGAAGAGCCTCACAGAACAACTCCAACTGTTAAACCCACAATGAAAAGGCTTAAGGATTCAAAACTCTGAATTCACTACTTCCACATTATCAGTACTTTTTAAAGGAAAGCAGCAAACAGAGCTAGTCCTCTACATATCAGTTCCCAGACAGATTTTGTTTTGAAGTGATCCAACCTACAGTAAGAAGCAGATCTATGAGCAACAAATCAATCAAGTGTTTTTTAAACAGTACTGCCACAAAATAACTGCAATATTGCTGACACTTACGATCATCCGCATCTAATTTTTCTTCATTCGCTGAAAACTTCTTACTTTCTCCATCATCTTCATTTTTTTTCTATTCCAAAAGAAAATACCATAGTTATGAATATTTTATTTATTTTTTAGCATATATATATGCAACATTATATTCACAACATTTATGCAGCCTGCATCAAAAGAGGACAACATGGAAGCCAGTGCAGAAGAAGAACATTAGAAACTCAGCTAAATACAGTTAGACAACAGTCCTCAGGCTCCATATAAGGAAAAAATCCAAAACAACAAAACCTAGAAATCAACAAACCCACAAGCATAAATGCCCCACACTTTCACATGAGGAATATGCAGAGGGTTCATTTGAGAAATGAAACACATAAAATACCGAGTAAAAGTTATTCTGCTAATTCTTTTCCATTGTAGTGTCAGTATAATGTGGGGTTTTTTCAAGTGTACTGAAGGAAAACTGAGTAAAATCTCTTAATCATTGCTCCCTAATGTCTGTATCAACAATTTCTGATCTGTGACTCAGTATCTAGAAAGGCGTAATTAAGACTAACAAAAAAATCTATTCCCAGCAGCTGAGAAAAGGACATGGAAAATACTTGCTTTGCATGGAACTCTTCATGTCCTCTCTTGGCAAATAAATTTAACTAGAGGAAAGCAATCCTGTTGCTTGAAGTTAGTTTAGCTTCAGTGTAAACCACACCAAGACAACCCTCCGGTGACCAAAGCTTACATGGCACCTGCTCTGAGACTGCTGCCTTCACAATCAATTTAACAATAAAATTAAACCAAGATTATCAGTCATTGTGACAGCCTAGAAATTACCTATTTTTAAGATAGGTAATTAGTAGTTTACTTTTTCCAAGCAAGGCTTATGATATCACCAGCTTTTATTGTACATTTTTTTACTGAGTCACCTTCTACATCATTGTTTATTCTTGGCTACACTAGTATAAACAACTCAGTTACCAAGAATTGTCAAGTTGCCAACATTTATATCTGCCAAAACTCGGTTATAGTTTATCCTCCATATAAAATCCAGCATTGTAATCTGAAAGCTGTATTGATCTTCTTTGTGGGGGGAGAGAAGGGTAAATAATGAGGGGCTTAGCAGAACATTATTTCCAAATGGAAGGCTACCTAATGAAGTCACCTCCTACAGTGTAGTTGGATGCTTATTTATGGAAGCACTTACTGCCACCCTTATGCATTTTGTGCAAGTACTCCCCTCAACAAGAGTACAAGGCCTTCTTATAATATAAGAATTAAAATAACAATAATAGTTCAGATAGTTATATAATTGCCTTGAGATATCATAAGAAAATCAGTAATGAACAGTAACTTTGTAAAACACTCTGTTAAAACAAAGGGTGCAACTGGATGTTTGCTTATTAAACAACTCACTGTGATGTCAAGCCTGTACTATATGTCAGGTTAAGGAAATATCTCAACAGCTCTTCCGTAACAGGACCACATAAAGAAAATTGTGTCATTTATAAGTATACGTGTTGGTAGTAAGTGGAATTATAACACTAATCAAGTTAGCAATCAGAATTAAATCTAGACAGATATACGATATTCATAAAAGTTCTTCATAAGTGTATTCAGAAATAATCACGCAATACAGTGTAACTTTGAAATAGTGTCTACCTTTTTCTTCTTGTCTTTAAACTGCTTTATTAAAGTGATCAAATGCTCCACTAGAAACATGAAATACAAGCCTCCAAGTGCTGTAAGTCCCTTCCATGTAGAATCCAAGTAAGCACTTTCCTCTGTACTTTGAAAAACAAGATGTTTGAACATAGAGCCTTTGTTTTGTTCAAGCAGAGGTTTTTCATGGTGGTGGTGATGGTTTCCATGAGACTAAGGGAAGAACCAAATGAGGAGAGTCATTAGATTCAAAAGAACTGATAACAGAATAAACACAGGAAGTATTCTTCACATTCTTTTCCGCAAGTCTGGAGTCCAGACAATTTTCCTGGAGCAAGTGTTTTGGATACAAACTCAAACAGTTACAAAGAAATCTGTTCAGAGAAAGAAACACTGCAAGGACTGAGAGTAGGCCTGGTGTTCACCCTTTCACTAAAGCTACACACATACTTCTCAGTACAAGATGTGCCACTGCCCCCACAAGAACTCCTGACACTGTCATGGAAACTGCATTTTAAGTAGCAGTCACAGCCAGCACACCAATTACTTTCCTATCTAAGACAGCTCATAGGTGTCAAACACCTTTTCCTACAAGGAACTTAGCAGTGATTTTCTTCTCTAAAGGAAGCCTGACATTGTTGCCCCCCTCATTGGCTACAGATATGTTCAGAATCAAAAAAACATCTCACTCGCACACCTTTAGGTTTACATAACTTCACACAGAAATTGGAAAATTAACTGAAAGAAAAAAAAAAAAGAAAAAAAAAGAACCTGCTGAATTACAGGCAGGGCTCAGAAACCACCAGAAGATCTTCAGTCCTTTTTACCTGTCTTACCTGAAAGCTGGAACAAGTTACTTTTTGGGTTGGGTTTGTTTGTTTGGGTTAGGTTTGTTCTGTTTTTTTCCTCTTGGCAGGGGGAGCAGGGCAGGAAAAAGGTCTATTTCAGAGCTTCAACAAAGGTAGAAATTTAGCAATCATACTCCAATTTCATTGTCCATATAACATAGCAGCAATACATAACTCCTAAGTCTATCAAGCAATGTTTTACCAGGATTTCAGAAATGCTTGATCCTGATCAAAAAAATGCAACAGAAGTGGCTGATAAAAGAAAATTAATTCTATATTCCACTTTTGAAGTTACAGTCAGTGCTTTCCACTACCTATAAAGTCAGTTAAACTGGGGGGAGGGGGGGGGGGGAAGGATTGCAATAAGTGACTAAAAACATTTCTGCAAGTTCTGCATTGCAAGGAACAATGAGTGATTTGGTAGCATATGTGACTATGAACAGGAAATAGATTGATGGATAACAGTCTGAAGTTCTTACCCTGTAAGGACTGAAGAAAGTAACACAATTCCAAACGGGAAACTTTTCCATGAAATAGTCTACATTACAAGGTTGAAATATGACTGATCAAATAGGTGTTAATAATAATTTTAATCCCTATAAGTAAGTACAGGTGTCAAATTCTCTGTTTTAAGTTGACAAATGAGACAGTAATTAATACTCACATGTGGAAGGAGATGTAAGAAAGCATCACCACTCAAAGTCCCCACAGCCAATGCCACAAGAAAACTTAGAAGAAACTTGAAAAATACACGATTCATCAGTGGTACCAATATAACACCCAACAGGGAAAGAAAACTGATGACAGAGATGGAGATAAAGCCACCAATCCAAGCTGGAAAAAAACCAAACCAAAACAAAAAATAAATTAATAAAGGGTACACAACAAAGATTTCTCTCTAAACATGGTCAGGCACCAAAAGAAAACTATGAACTTCTTTCAACTTTGAAATCTATTTCTCAAATTTATAAACAACATAAAAGGGTTTCCAGTAAGCTTATATTCCATTTTAAAAATAAAAAAAAAAAAAAAACAAAACCAACCTACCTATTTGCAGAGAGTAACTTTTTGGAGGAGTTTCAGCTTTTTCACTAGTTGCATGGACTATGCAGTACTTGCCATCAATCTGATTAATAAGAGCCGGACAGAGATAACTAAATTCTGTAGCAGTCAACAATACTTGAGTGCCTATTCCATGGGACTGCATCAGCTTTGATGCACTGGAGCACTGCGGAAGACACGCATGTTAAGGATAAACCAGAACCCAAATACCACGATATGCATCTCGAGAGCACTGTACATCCCATTTAAACTCAAATGCAGTTATTAACCATATTTAAAAACTGATAACAAACCACTTCAGTAAGAAGTGTACCCCCACCCTGCTTCTGGCCCAGAAAGCTAGTCTGGGAGTCCTGGTAGGTGATGCAAAATTACTGCTCCTTCTCAGCACAAGGGGGTCAGATGCTTTGCTGAGCAAGCAGAAAAAGCCTAATGCCATATAAGTAGTAAGAAGGTTAAACGCCATTATACAGAAGTGATTACTATGAAAGCCTTATAGGGAACGTGTACTGCATAAGCTTCCTCCAGTAAAGACTTCCCCACTGTATGGCCTACTGTCTGACTGGATTTGAATAACAGTAGTACTTCTGCTCAAGCTGTGCAGACCACAGTAACAACCTGTGACAACACAGTAACAACCACTCTCAATTATACACTACACATCTACTCTGAATTATCTGGTCAGGCTGAACACATCAAGACTCCAGAGACACTTGCTTTTTGAAGCTTTTGATGAGGAAGAATCCGATCGTGTAAGAAAACTGACTACAACACAACTATAGACTTTAAAACAGTAAAAATCAGTGCTGATAAAGTAAGAGATCACATTTTGCAGCACTCTTTTTACAGTTGGTCTCTATGTACAATCTTAAAGAAGATGAGCAGGTTGAAGGAGGAAGATGCTAGTTACTTCCCCAAATCTCTACACTGTCTGCCATAGGATTATCTAACACTCGTGAGGCAGCTTTGATAAGAATTACAGCATTTAAACTAGAGGTTTGGGGTTTTTTGTTTTGTTTTGGGGCTTGGGGTTTTTTTTGTTTGGTTGGGGGGTTTTTTTGTTTGTTTTTCTTACTCTCACCACATTAGGAAAATAGAACAAGTTTTAAATTAAGTGTTTTCCATTTATAGTTTTTTTTTTTAAATATATAAATAATGATTATGTAAAATCAAGTGTATGCTTATACTCACTAGAGGTACATATTTTTTTTCCAAACAAAAAAATTAACTAGATTGCATATATATTTTCCTCTAAGCTTGTGAACACAGCATTCCTTCAAAAGGTTAAGTTACAATGAAAGATGTTTGCATGGGTTTTGCTACAAGTACTGTTATACCACAAGGCTTGCATCCAGCTAAATAACAAGCACCTGACAAATAAGCCATAACAACATTCCCAGTGGATCTGGATTCCCAAGAATACTACAGAATCAGTCTCACCTCTTGGGTATTTTGGCTTTTCAGTTTAGAATACAGGTAACTTCCTCTCTCCAATTCCTTCGAAGTATGAGAATCATTTGCTTTGCTGTTAGCAAGCCAGCTTGTGTTGCTGCCACCCGAGACATTAACAGCATTGGAACTGGTCAGACCCAAACGAGCAACCAGCTTGACTTCTCCGGGCTGCACGTTCTGCAATTCAGAACGGCGATCTGTGGGAGCAGTGATGATGGATGCTGTTAGCTCATTAATGGCGTTCTTGCTGCGCACAAAGTTCTGCTGATGTTCTACATTCTCTACTTTATGAGGCTCCTTTGAATGACTGTTCCTGTGGTCTTTGTTAGTATCAGATTCATGGTTTGGACAAACAGTCTTCTCAGAGTTTTTACTCAACGGAACATGATTATGATGGTGATGATCGTGGTCATGACTGTGGTCTATTTTAATCCTTTTCATTTTATCTATACCTATGTTCTGGAGCAGTTTTCTGAACCCTTCAATTGACAGAGTATTGTTTTCTCCATAACGACGAAAAAGTTCTTGAAGGTGAAACTTCTGTATTAATCCTGCCAAGTCAGCGTTAATGCCAGCTGCCTTTTCTGGAAAGGTTCTCTCCAGTGTATGCACAACAGTAGTTGTCTCCATTCCATGATGAGAACTTTCATGCAGTAGTATGGCAAACGACACGAGAAAAGTGAATGCCGCTGTACCCTCCATTGCAGTTTCTTTTTAGCAGTGAAAAATATCTAGAAAAAGAAAACTGTAACTGTTTGCATAAAACTGATCCCAACTTCCTCTGTAATAATGTTCATACTTTGCTTAAACAAAAGAAACCCACAATAATCAAAAACAAACTCTGCTCAAAGTATCAATGGAGTCAGAGAAGAGCCGCTTAAATTTCTCACACATCCAGTATTTTTCTTGGATGCATAGCCTCAGGCAGCAGGAGATGAAGCTGTATTCTCCAGTGAGGTCACTGGCTGTTAACACCCCCAGGTGCAAGCTTACCTTTGTTTAGCTTAGCCTGAGTCAGTCTTCTAATGCAAACTAAACAATGAGAACATCCTCAAGGGTGCACCAACCGAGTTCTAGGTTAGGAATTTCCTGTGCTTAAAAGAAGCCTTATCATTTCTCTCTTAGCAAGAAAGAAGCACTATAAATTTTATTCTCCTGCTTAAAAATTCCCAGCCTTCCATCACTGGATTTCCCAGAACTTTTGGCAAGCCAACACGGTAAGTTTTCAGCACTCCACAAATACAACTTTTTATGTTGTCACGTTCTATCTGCGCTTTAACACTTGCTGTCGTACATCTCCTTTCACCAGGCAGACAGACCACTGCTGAGGGCCAGATGTTCACAAGCGTGAACGTTCGTGTGATTTATTCCATAAATGCTCCAGCAGGGCTGTAAATTACCTGGCAGCTGGGCTGCCTGCAGGGCTGTGTCCGAAGGCTGCCTCAGTCCTTTTTCAGCCAGGCACAGAGAACACAGCGTAACGCAGAAACAGTCACACTTTTCAATGAAACTGTCATCAGCCGTAGCACCCCAGCACCGCCGCCGAGACCTGCAGCAGCAGCGCCGGAGCTCACGACCCACGCTGCAAATCGCGCCGGCGGGCGGCAGCGTGCCCAGAGCGCCGAGCCGAGCCCAGCACGCGGCAAGCACTGGGGCGGGAGGGGCGGCCCCGGCACTTTCCAAGCCGCATGTGTCCGCTACTCGCGACCGTCAGCGAACGCCGAGGGCGGGGACGGGCGGCAGCCGCAGCGCGATGTAGCGCCTGGCTCGGGTCGGCTCGGCTCGGCCCCGCCCCGCCTCACCTCACCTCACCCGGTGGCGGTTCCACTGGCCCAGACCGCGGCTGCTGGCTGCTCCTGCCTGCCTGCCTGCCTACCCACCCGTGTCCGCCCCACAGCCCGCCGCGGAAGGAGGAGGTTACCTCGCCGCCCGCCGCCGGGACGGGCCTCGCTGCCGCCACCGCCAGGCCCCTTCCCCGCTGCAGCCCACGCGCCCCAGCCCCTCCCCGCCCCCTTCCTTTCCTCTTCCGGGTACGGCGGCCGTCACGCGCCGCTCCGGCGGCCAACGGGGAAGCGGGGCCTGTGTCACGTGGGGCCGGTGGAGCGCGTGGCGGCGGCGCGCGAAAAGCTTCGATACAGGCGGGAGACGCCCTCGGCCCAGACGCCATTTCCCCTATCCCCCCCTTTCCCCCATCTGCAGCCAACCTCCCCAGAGTGCCAGTGCCCAGCGGGAGGAGGCGATGGACGCCCGGCCCGGCCAAGCCGTGCTCAGGTGCGGGGGTCTCTGACCGGAGACCTCGGGCGTACCCAGGAGGAGCTGTGCCAGCTGGGGAAAGGCAAAGCCGGTGAGAGTCAGTGGTGGGGGAGGTGGTTTGGGAGGAAGGCTGAATGCTTGAGGGGTCCCTAATTCCCAAAGTACTGAAATTCGGATTTAGAAACAAAGAATCCTAGAGTGTTTTGGGTTGGAAGGGAGTTTTAAAGGTTTTTCTACCCTTCTGCCCTAGTGAGGTCACATCTGGAGTATTGGGTCTGGTTCTGGGCTCCCTAGTTCAAGAAGGACAGGGAAATACTAGAGAGAGTCCAATGGAGGCTAGAGGATAATGAAGGAACTGTAACATCTCTCTTAGAAGGAAAGGCTGAGAGCCCTGGGGCTGTTTAGCCTGGAGAAGAGAAGCCTGAGAGGGGATCTTATCAGTGTTTACAAATATCTGAAGAGTGGGTGTCAAGTAGAAGGGGCCATAAAATGAAGGGCAATGGACACAAACTGGATCACAGGAAGTTACACCTCAACGTGAGAAAAAACTTCTTTCCTGTGAGGGTGATGGAGCATGGAACAGGCTGCCCAGGGAGGCTGTGGAGTCTCCTGTTTCAAAACCCACCCTGGATATGTTCCTGTGCATCCTGCCTTGGGTGATCTTGCTTTGGCAGGGGTGTTGGACAGATGGTCTCCAGAGGTTCCTTCCAACCCCTACCATTCTATGATTCTAGTCCAACCCCCCAGCAGTGAATAGGGTCATCTTCAATTAGATCAGGTTGCTCAGAGCCCCATCCAGTCTGACCTTGAATGTTTCCAGGGTTGAGGTTTCTGTCACCTCTCTGGGCAACCTGTGACAGTGTCTCGGCACGCTCACTGTAAAAAACTTCTGCATATCTAGTCTAAATCTACCTTGTCATGGTTTACAGCTATCACCCCTTGTCCTCTTGCAACAGGCCCCACTATATTGTCCCCATCTGTCTTACGGGCCTCCTTTAAGTACTGAAAGGCCACAGTAAGGTCTCCCCTGAGCATTCTCTTCTCCAGACTGAACATCCCTAACTCTCTCAGCTTTTCTTCATAGGAGAGGTGTTCAGGCCCTTTGATCATTTTTGTGGTCTTGTTTAGTGTTGTTTGGAAGTCCTTGCTTCCCTGGGAGGTGTGAAATATTCCCAAGAGAGTTAAAATCAACTGTAGATGAGGGTCAGAGCAATTCTCCCCGAAAACACAATTCTGAGCTTGTAGCTGTGATTTAGGTGAACATGTTGGGTGTGGTAGCATTGCTTAGAGTCTTGAAAAGAGTATGTGTGTAGGCAAGCAAAGACTGGAAGTGGACTGGTTGTAAACAAGGGGTGAGGCTACATGGCAAGCGATGTGGTTTTTGCTGACATCCACAGGGTATTGCGGTGAGCACTGTTTGGTTGAACCTGTCATTATAATTAATGATCTGGCAGAAGAAAAGTGCACTCTGTGCACAAGTGGACAAAGAGACAATAAGAAAAGGCTGAGATCACCTTGGAGAAAGGCTTGAAACTTGATTGAAACATGTTGCTTTATTTTGAATAGGCATACTGTATTTTTTTAAATGTTGCTTTGCTGTACCACTTTCTTTGACTGGCCGTGACCCCGTCACCATTGTGTGTCCCAGGCGTAGGGTCTCTTGCATTTCCTCTTTCTTCCTTCCCCACTTCCAGAGTTTTACTTTCTACTATCACATTGATTAATATGGGTTCAGTTCTGCTTACCACTCCCAAATGGCTTTGGGATTTGACCTCTCCTGTGTGATCTATTGCTGAGGTTTTTCAGCTTGCTGAAGTGTGAAGGCAGCACTGAATCCTGTCCTAGCATCTGCCTTTAACTGATGGCTCCTGACTGTTATACCAGCAACTTGGACTTAATATCCAAACCGTTCTTAGCAATCTTTCTTCTTCTGCTATCTGCTGCTCTTGACAGTACCTCCCTGCTCGCCAGTCAGGAGGTGACAGATCTGTTGTCTTTTTGCCTAATACCTCCAGCTCTCTGACTGAAGTAAACCTGCTTGTGAGTTCAGCTGACTGAGGGACAGAAAGGAAGTATGTGTGAACAACTCCAGAAACAGAGCAACACGTCAGCAGGTTATGGATTTATTCTGTGCAGTAGCTTTTGAAGTACTGAAAAAATTCTGAGTCCCACAGCCTTACTCTTTCCCTGGAGGAAGAGAGGGAGGCTGTAAAATGCAGGAGTGAGTATGTTGGGTTTTTTTCTTTAATGCTAATTCATTTTGCATGAATACTGTGTACCAGATGCCTTTGTAATATTTCAGTAACACAATATTTATGCCTAACATGCTAATGTTAGGCATTTGATTGTTGTTTTTTTTTTTTTTTTAATCTTCTCAAATTACAGCTGCTGAATGATGGAGCCTGTTTTTCTAGCCTTTTGAATACATCCAATGTCTCTGGCTATTTCATTGTGTCAAATCTGCAGTTTCCTTTCCCATCTTGTCAAGGTCATTTACAGATCTAAGTGTCAGAACTCAGATCACACAGAACTGGTCTTCAGTGCTAAAATGTTCTCCTTTATTTTCAGTCGAGTAGTTAACAACCAGCTTGGCAAAAGGTTTTGCTGGTACAAACAATCCACCTAAAAACTTATTTGCAGTAAAACTTGAGGTCAGATCTGTTTTATGGTACCTGAATTGATCTCAGTAAGTTTATCTTGTGGTAAACTCAAAGAACCTAAGCCATTTTTGCTCTTTCTGTTATCCAGTGGCTTAGTCTGAATACATGACTAACCATGAGCCCTGGAGTAGCTGTGATCACGTAAAACAAAGGTCTTCATGTCCCTGGTGGATGGTTTAATGAATGTATAAAAATGTCTCATCCTGTGGACAAATGGGAAGCATTATTTAGAGAGTCAGCAGAGAGCAAACTGGGAAGCGGTTTGACTGCTGTCGTAATCCATCATGGGACTGCATCTTAAATACAGCATGTAGCTCCAGGCCTCTATTTCAAAATGGGTCTGTTGGGAATTGAAAAGATCATCCTCACTGGGACTTCTGGGGTTTTTTGTTTCTTTTTCTTTTCACAGAATCATAGAATCGTTTGGTTGTAAGAGACCTTTAAGATTTTCCAGTCTAGCTGTTAACCCAGCACTGCTGGGTCACCACTAAACCATGCTGACACACCACATTGACAGGTCTTTTAAATCCCTCCAGGGATGGTGACTCCACCACTTCCCTGTTCCAGTGCTTGACAACCTGATTTTCAGTGAAGAAATTTTTCCTAGTGTTCAACCTAAAGCTCCCCTGGTGCAATTTGAGGCCATTTCCTTTCATCCTCTCTCTTGTTACTTGTGACGACAGACCGACACCAACCTTGCTCCAGCCTCATTTCAGGGAGTTGGCAAGAGCAAGGTCTCTCCAGAGCTTCCTTTTCTTCAGGATCAACAATCCCAGTTCCCTCAGCCGTTCCTCATAAACTTGTTTTCTAGACCCCTCGCCAGTGTCATTGTTCTTTTCTGGACACACTTCAGCCCCTCAATGTCCTTCTTATAATAAGGGCCCCAAAACCTCACTTACCCAAAACACTTATCTTGATGTAAGGGTCCAGGACGTGATCAGAGGCTCATTGCCATGGGCACCAGAGGAGCAGTAACAGGTCATGAAACTGCAGTGACTTCCTCAGGGAAAACACCATAACCTGGACCTGGGGCTGTCAAAGGGGAAGGATCAGCCTCATGTCCAAGTGTGAAACTTGCCAGATGAATCAATGGAAGAATCTCCCTGGGTCACTACAGATACCCTGTCATCCTTAGAGGGATACTGGAGTCATTATGGGATGCAGGGGTAGACATTCTTGAGATTGTGCAAGACATTATAAAATGTTTAGGGAAAGGACCAAGGTGGGGGAAAAAGGATCATGGTGATTTGAGGAGAAGCAAATGTGATAAGGTGGGGAAGAGGTGACAAAAGGGGCCAGTTGCAAGGCTGCTGGTCAGTACACTTCTCTGGCCATGCCCCATATGGGATCACTGCTGTTTGTCCAGTTGGGTTACTGAACTCTATTTGTGACTGTTTTCATGAGCGAGGGTTTGTTTGTTCTGAGTGGATGGACATCTACATGCCAGTGTCTGGAAAGGGGACCAGGGGCCCATGCTTCTGTGATACCAGCAGCTGAAGAGTCTGGAGTCTAGAGGTCTGAGTGCCAGCAACCTGACAGCAGGCCAAGGGTCATGGGTGTCTGTGTGTCTGGAGGGGCAGCAAGTGGAGAGACTGAAGTGCATGTATATTATGTGGATGCGTACATCAGTGTGTGTAATTGCAAATGAACATTAAGCTGGACTTGCAGGCTAGTAGGAGAAGAGGCTTTGGAGCTAAGTACTGGAGCATCCATAAGCCTGGGCTGCATACTGGAGAAACCAGAGCACCCTGAGTGTTGGCTATGGAAGGGACCAGGAAGCCCAAGCCAGGTGTTGAAAGGATCCATGGGATCAGGAGACCAGCTGTGAGAGAGCCTCTTTAGTAGATTGACTAAGGCCAGGTGACCAGACAGAGTCACTATGTGTGTGTCAGCATCCACATGTGTGCTGGTGCATGTGCCTGGGTGCCAGCAGCCTGCACAGGGCTGCGTGCCTCAAGGGCTTTTATATTCACCTGCCAGCAACTGGAGACACCAGAGGATCCAGTGGCCAGTTACTAGACAGATGGTGTGTCTGACAGCAGATGCTGGAGGGATCTGTAGTGTCCCCATGTATGTGTTCCTTGCTTTCATCCTCATCAGCCAGACAGGGAACAGGATGTGGATGCTGGTGCTGTTAGTGATTGTGTGAGGGCTGCGTTTTCTGTCTGTTTGGCCCTGTGTGTGTACTGTGTGCATCTCCACCTATTGAGAACACATGCTCAGCCTCCCTGCTGGTTGGGCCCAAAGCAGCAGCAGCCTGTCCTCTACTGGGCAACAAGATTTGGTAACCCCTAGTAATTACTGTTGTTTTGTCATTATAGTGATATTAGATCTAGACACAGAAAGGCTGCGTTTGTAGGAAGGAAAAAATATAATCAGCAGCAAAGTAAACAGAAAATAATATGGAGAAAATGCATAAGGGAAAAAAAAGAGATAAGCACTCCAGAAAAACCTACTCAGAATTGTAGAACAATGCACTCTGTTGTATAGCAAGGCCATATATATACAATCTATACAATATACAATAATTTTATGCATTATTGTAATTGCTATTGACTGGAAGATACTGAAGAAAGAGAGTAAGAGCATTTATTCATGCATGGCATGTTTTTAGGTAGCATAAGTTATCACGTATCTTCACAGGGGAATCTACAACATAATTTCAAGGTTTCCCAGGATGGAGATTCTGTTCCATTGTGCCTTAGGAATATGGTAGTTAAAGTGTCTTGAGTACAGTTTATCACCTGGAGCTTAGAGCTTTTATTTACTTAGAAAAGTTGCCAAAGTGATTCTGCATCATAGAATGCACGTTTCATGTGTGTCTAAAATACAGGGGTAGCAATTTCTTCATCAACAAATTTCTGCCTAATTAGAAAAAAAATATATTTGAAAAACACAGAAACAACAGGTTCCTCATTTGTTGGTTCCCTTCTTCCTCGTATGATTGTGTAAATAGAAGCATAGAAGTCCGACTCTCAAATGGCCTGGCTCAGTCAGCAAAGGTGGGCTGCAAATCTTACTGGGATAGCACTGGGCTCTTTGACACTCATTGTCTTCACTTCTTTACCCGAGCCAACAATGCAACATTCACTTGCAATGAGAAAATTCATGCTGAAGGACGATGTACGTGCTAGCAGCACATTCTCTCCAGTTCTAAGTGCAGTGTCCTGTAAAAGGGATGTTGCACTAGGATGATCTTTGCTGTGGCTTTTTATTTGGACTGAACCCAGAGAGTGCTGAATTTATGGCTGGCCACCTTTCCCTTTGGCATAGTCTGCTCCTTCTTTTGCACCCTGCTTTGCTTTGTTATAACAGAAAAATGATGCCACATTAGTTTGTGCATTTTGAAAATGGATCCTAATAATGGGAGTCATAGCTTCTTAATGTACTGTTGGAATAAATTTTAGTGTTCTTGTTACTTTGCAAAGCTAGGAGAGCTAAGAGCTGGATTCACAAAGCGTATATGAGCACAGCAGTTTTTGCTGTATTTTAGGCTCTATGCTGGATACAGCAGATAATTGGTAGGCATGCATTTGCAAAGTTGTCTTTCTAATCTGCAGTTTAAAAATCAAAGTTTTCAAACCCAAATGCCTTTGAAATCACTGAAGCCAATGGATGCTCAGCATCTCAGAATTGAAAGACATTTATTTACATTCTTCAGTCTGGATCTAGCATTCCCATGCCATTTTAAAAGATTGTCTTTAATGACATTAATAAGCCTGAATTATGACCAGTAATGCTTTTATGTCTGCAATTAAGATAATATTTGAAGAAACCCTGTTCTGACACAAGGGCTAGATCACAGATATTTACTGGATAGTCTATATATTAAAATTGCTGCAGTATTTCTCTCCGTCACTTTCTGGAAAGAAACATCAGTGCATGTGCTTGGTAGGTCTTGGGATGTGCCACAACTAATTGTTCATGTTCTGCAGAACAGATGGTGTCCAAAATGCGTTCTACTAATTGTATTTTAGAGCTAGATAAGCTCTAAAACTGTGTGCAACACTCTAGATACACTTGAGTATATGAGATATGCTGAGCATGTGCAGGGCTTTTAGATATATGGCAGCCCAGCTCTAATGTTCAGTACTTCCTGTAATATTTCTAGTAGGAAAAAGGAGATGTAGGTAGGGGACCTGTTGTCTCAAGACTTGCCTATATTCTGATGTCTTCACTCTTGTTAAATTATTGCTGGTTTCAGGTGTGCTTGATTCAAAACTGTGATACAAAAGTAACCTCATGCAGCATGTAACAGATGCCACAATAATGTTTAGGATTCTTGCCATTGTGTTTTCTTCTGTCTGGTGTGCATTAAATTTGGATGGCATAATACCTCTCATGAAATAGAACACCAGTAGATAACTTGAAAATGTAGCACTGCAATTTTTTTCCTATCAAACTAATTTCCTTTAAACCTGTATGTTCTTGAGGCAGCATCCATCAGATCTTGTCAGCAGCACAATGAGGCACCTACTGTATATTGTCAGTGGAATACCAATTAGCCTTTAATTTTACCACACGTCCAATCAGAAGAGCTATTGCTTTCACATGATGGCAGAAGGTCATTAAAAGAAATTATCTTGCTGCCAGACAATGACAACAAACCCACAGCTCAGTAAGCAGTGTATCTGTTACTGGGCACTGACAGCTCACTAAATGCTGTGCTGCACTCGCTTTTTCATTCTGACTTGTTTCAGGTGATCTGATGGCCTGAGAGCTATAGCTAGAACATGCTCTTCTGACTTAACCTTTTAAGATACAATATTATTTGTCTCGGTCATACAAGTACACAGGTACTTTTAATGTCGTATCTGTCAAATTTGGTAGCTCTTACTTTTCCTTCAGCTGTTTCTTGCAGTCTTAGTTCATAACAGTCCCAGAAGAAACAGCAGCTTTTTCATTGCACCCTGAATAGTGGTTCTTCAACCCTGTGAAAATGAGTGGTGGAGGATTATTTAAGATGTTACCATTTGTCTGGATTCAGTCATCTGGTTTCTCTTAAGTTTTTCACTTCATATTCTGCTGTGAATCATGACTCGTTCAATGCTTTCTTCTGTTTGGGACATCAGAGAATTTCTAGATTCTTTCTCCTATTTCTTGTCCTACTCAATTTTGAACTTTCTTCTTGTAAGATAGTTGCCCCTTTTCCTTTCTTCATCTTGAGAGCAAAATACTTTGCAAAATTCCAAAGTAATTCACTTACTACTGTATAATTGGAAGAACTTGCAGTTCTGAGTCCGTCACACAAAGTTACATTAATGCTTTTACACTCATAAAAACCCCCAAAACTCTGCATACTGATAACAGATACTATTTCCCCTACTGTTATGCTTTCAAGATGTCTGTGCAAAAGTAAAATAGAGAAACAAAATGGGAAATACAGAATGAGTGACAGCAAAAAAAAAAAAAAAGTATGTAAGAATTTCAGTTCAAGCCTTTGCCATTTTCTTCTGTGCTGAGTTGTTCTG
This sequence comes from Megaceryle torquata, assembly GCA_024611175.1. Lineage (NCBI taxonomy): Eukaryota > Metazoa > Chordata > Aves > Coraciiformes > Cerylidae > Megaceryle > Megaceryle torquata. The sequence goes on from JANIJG010012693.1 coordinate 59,788, forward strand.
CTGTTTTTTCTCAACAATACCATCAATGCTGAGAGCTCCTGCAGAGATTCTGCACTGGTAGCATCAATCGGAAAAAAAGGATTTTTATGTGTACTGCACAACAGTCAGGACACCAAGTTAGAGATTTGGGTTTTCCTCCCCCACCCCCTGATTACATTCTTGTTAGAAAGCAAAACTTACATTGATGGTAAGTGGTCCTGTGAGAGGCTCTCAGCCTGTCTGTAAATCAGGTTGCAAGTGAGCATCCAGAAAATGAGCACTGTCTAATCACTGACCAGATAACCACATCTCTTCCCCCTCCTCCACAGCTGAGGAGAGTTTATTTTCTTCAAAGTGTCATCAGAATGTTTTTAACGGGGAAGAAAAAGATGATGTAGTGGTTGCACAAGTCAGTTATAGTTTTCTTGCCTCTTGATCCTAAGCAGATCTCTTCATACATGGTGTCCTGGAAAGGATGGTGCCTCCAGTCTGCTCAATTCACCAAATGAAGAGATCAGAGGTTTGGGTTAGAGACCAAAATTATATGAAAAACACTGGTTATACCATCTGCTCCAGCCAGCCCCTGGAGGGTGTTTGGACTTTGTGGAGTGGGAACATGTGCTAATGTAGTTAAACACAGCCCTAGCAAGTCTGATTTTTCATTGAGATACATTCTAAAAGCTTTGCTTGAAGCCATTGACCCAATGCTCAAGGATTAACTTTGACTAACTATTGCAGTTGGTGAAAGGATGGTGCAAAAGTGAGAGCTGAAGGGAGATAAGCCCTGTCTGCCAGGGTGAATGTTTTAACTAACAGTGTAATTACAGGAAAATGAGAAAAGTATTTTTTTCATTATGTTACATCTCACACCACCAACTAAATTTGGTGGATTCAGAAAAGCCTTCAGTTACTCTCTGTGCAATGTTTCCTAAGTTACGGCTTAGGAAAGAGGAGAATAGGGACATATAATAATTTGCATTAAATGTATTTGTTGTAGAGGACTTAATACCTACCTGTGGTGACCTTATGACTCCCTATTGAATTTTGTTTTCTAATGTTTATATTAAAGCCCTGAAGTACTGCTTATTTAATCATGTCCTCCAAAATTTCTATCAGTGTTCAAGTCTTTAAAATACATTTCTAGCTTTTGCAATTCCAGGGAAAAATAAAAGAAAATTTGATCCACATGCGCTTTAGTATTTCAGAAATGAGTAAGGAGAAGAGAAGGACAAGGATCGCTAATCAGAAATATTAAGAAACACTGAACCAAATGATGAAAGCAAGCCCAAGTGACTTAAAGTCTCAGGTCTTTAAGATGAGAATGGCAATAAAAGCTAGCTTCTGATGTCAGAGATTTAGCAATCTCTGCTTTGGTTTTTTGTTTATTTGGTTGGTTGGGTTTTTTAGATTGTTTTTGGTTTGTTTTGTTTTTTTTTTTTACAACCATGATCCCAGAAACTCAAACCAGACTTTTTCAAATAACTCAAAAAGCTCAACACCAGATATTTATGGACCATATTTCACACTTTATCATTTATTTCTGGGCTCATGATAAAACCTCCACAATTGCTAGCGCTGCAGTCATCAGACGGAGAAGGTTCCTATAGGAAGCTGCAAAATGCAGTAAGATCTAATGCTGCATTTAGAGCAATGGTTGCTGTATTACTTCCTGTAAATGTTTCTGTCATCACTTTGTCTTGTGACCTGCATGTGCTCGTCTTCTTTTTTCTACTTTCTGCTCCTTATACAAATGCATTTCTTCATCGGAGTCTTTTTAATGAATTTTTACATACCTGAAAACAAAGAAAATATTCCTTGCACATGCAAATGCCATTTTTGTCTCCAGGAGTCAAGAAGGAAAGATGAAGGTTTATGTACTTGAAAACAAACAAAATATTCTATTGTGCCTCTTTGGGCATAAGCTGATGGGACTAATCAAGAGGAGTTTAAATTAGAATCAGTGAAGGAAAGAGATACCAACAGCACTGCAGTAGGTAAGCCAAGGGTTGGCACAGCATCACCTGATGGTGGCAGTGCTAATGGGAACATCTGCATTGCTTCTGGGAGCACAAAAGGCTCAGGAGCGTACCTGAAATGCTTGTACACCAACTCACACAGTATGAAAAGCAAACAGGATGAACTGGAAATGTTGTCACCTCCCAATATTATGATATCGTTGGTATTAAAGAGACTTGGGGGAATGAGTCCCATGATTGGAGTGCTGGGATAGAGGGCTACAGGCTGTCCAAGAGGGACAGGCAGGG